>VDFB02283129.1:132737-184630 GCA_007258455.2 Sequoia sempervirens | reverse complement strand
ATGTAAAACCCTGGATTTAACTGTGCACTGGATCTACTTTGACAACCTGTAGAAACCACAACCATGGCTCTAATACCAAATAAAAGGAAATATGCATCCACACAAGGTAATTTTCACATAACCCAAATAGAGAAATCTATGCAAACAAGTATTAAAAATCCATATGCAAAAGAATATACAACATACCATCAAATATGACATGAGATATACCTTGGGAAAATCCTTGAGATGGAAAAAAACAACCTCCAAAATCATCTATTACTTATGTATTATTCAACAATAAAGATTACAATACATCTTCAAAGTTCTCCACGAACACCTTTAAAACATCAAGCCCTGTCCAAGCAGTCTGTGTGAATAAGCATGTGACCACACATCCCATGTCATGCTTCAATTCTCATAAATTCCAACAAGAGATGCTCTCAACCCCTTAGCCAAAATGTTCAATTAGCCAACCTTTCAACCTTAAACAACTACCCATGTGCTTGCTTAAAATATAGAAACAAGCTCACACAAAACTACCAAGTGGTATTACATAAAACCATGTGACTAATACCATGAGTTTACAAAACCATTAACTCCCACATTTACTTTTTTGTGCTAAGTTTTCCCAATATTAAATATTTTCCCAATGTGCAACCCCATATTAAGTACTTATCACAAGTTGTTATCATGATGAGTAGCTCATGAATCTGTTGATCGATTGGAGTCTAAAGTGTATAGCACCTTAGAGTTGGTATTACCAGTAGTTGTTGGAGGTAGGGCTATGGATATAGAGATAAATCTATCATTGGTTTTGGAATGGATCTAACCCTTGCCTTGCTTCTGCTAGCTCTCGAATGAGCTTACATACAACGCATAAAGTGGCACCAAGAATGATAACCCATGTTTTGCACACATCCCTGGATCCCTTAGGTGCACCAAAAATAATAAAATATTACATTATAACATTATGCAAGATGAACAACACACATTTTCCTAATAAAATCAACATAGATTTTGCGTTGGGTTTGGATGATTGCATGCACCTTGCTACAAATAATTTAATTTTTGAACTTTTTGACAATCATAATCAAACTTGCAACTTACTTAGCTACTATTGAATAATATATTTTAATATTTTTGAGAGGTGCACTCATTAAGGCAATTGAGCTTTCATTTGACAACTCTTTCCTTTGTATTGGTATAACTGCTATAGGGTTCAATCAAAAGAAAATGATTAATGAAAGAAGGGTTGTGAGTAATTAGGATTGATAAGATTAGGGGTAATCATGATTACCCTCTTGATTTTTTTAGAAGTAAACCTACAATTGGGAAGTCTAAGAAACCTTTGTATCTTTCTTCAACATAACATTGGGAGGCCTAAGTATTTTAACAAACCTAGAGATGGATTATATTTTAATATTTTTGAGAGGTGCACTCATTAAGGCAATTGAGCTTTCATTTGACAACTCTTTCCTTTGTATTGGTATAACTGCTATAGGGTTCAATCAAAAGAAAATGATTAATGAAAGAAGGGTTGTGAGTAATTAGGATTGATAAGATTAGGGGTAATCATGATTACCCTCTTGATTTTTTTAGAAGTAAACCTACAATTGGGAAGTCTAAGAAACCTTTGTATCTTTCTTCAACATAACATTGGGAGGCCTAAGTATTTTAACAAACCTAGAGATGGATTTTCTAACAAAATTAATCTTTTGAAAAGATATTTTATTTCAATTTTACTTATTTTTAAAATCAACTCCACTCTTTTAGGATTCATTACTATTCCTCTCTTAAATGATTTAGCCAATTAATTTACCTTTTTGTGCATCTCTTCAAGTTAAGGGAAATGCCATATTTTGGGCATCTTTGTAATACCTTTCTTAAGTCCTCATCATGGTCTCCCCTATCTTTATGAAACAAAATTAGGTCATCTATATAAATAATGATTCACTTTCTAATCAAATACTTAAATACTATGTTCATAGTACATTGAAAACTAGCCCCAATAGTTACCAATTCAAAATGCATTATTTGACAAGCAAATATTCTCCACTTGGTAGAAAATGTATAGCTTTTTGTTTATCCTAATGCTCTATGGATAAATAATTATATCCAAAGTATCCATAGAACTAGGATATCATCCTAAACTCATTCAAAAACTTCAAGAACCTCATCCAAAGATAAGGCAAGGTAGTTATCCTTTTCATATGCCTTGTTTAAATTCTTGAAGATATAAAAAGGAAAAATCTCTCGATTTTTATTATGTATGGGAACCAATTTTTTCATCCAAGTTAAATCTCTAATTGAGAAGATAATACTTGTTGATAATATTTTTTGAATTTATCTTAAACTACAAGATTTTTTTAACAAAGAAATTTGGATTCTAAAATAAATTCAAAAGGAGACATGGATTTAAAAAAATAACAAATCACAAGTATATATTTGTGGATGATATATAATTCTCATTCCTTGCTTGGATTTGGAATTATCAACTTGCAGATTCCACAAATAATTTTTAATTACTCTAGAATTTATGTTTAGCATAGAAGACATTGCCTCTAGGTGGACTTTGGCATTTCTAAGGTGTAGATCCCCATATGTCTAGCTTAACATAGAGTATCCCATTTGTATTTTTGTATTCAATGATTAAATGCTTCAAACTAGTTTTCATTTCAATTCTAATCTCGTTAGGAATATCATGCCAAGATAGACACATATAAGATAAATTTAGTGTCATGTACCCATTCAAAGTTTTAGATCAATCTCTATTCCAAATCATTATGTACATATGTATGTGTTATGTTAGGCATTCATATATCAATGTATTGCTTTAAATTATTAGATTGAAGGCCAACTACATGTGAATTTGGTTTACATCACCCAAAACATTAACATCTATTTTGTCTACTAAACAAACTTACTTTTTGACTCTATAGGAGTTAAACAAATATTTTGGCAAACTAAATGAGGCAACAAATTTCTAAATGCACCGGAATCAACCAAAAATTAATGTAAATTTTAGTTCCAAGTTTTTTAATGATTAGTAAAAAGGAATTTTAGTTTTCTCTTTTTTCTGAAATAACATCATAATTATTAAACTTATTAGTTGGTCCCTTTTTTTGAAGTTAAAGATGAGCAATAAATCCTTTTTATCATTAAACTTTAAAGTTAACTTATACAATTTTTTTTTTCTTTAATTATTTTAATATCTTTAATGAACTCTTCAACACAATGCATGAAATTTAACACAATTGAGTAACTCTTCATAATCATGCTACAAATCTATTTGACTAAGTTATTTTATATTTCAACATCATGGATGTTGTGTAAATTCTATAGGACCTATCATTCATAATATAACAAAATATATCTATTAAATAGATAAAATTCAACAATGATGTAATTTTATATAAATATAGGGAGGTAAGGATTGATATAATAAATGCATGTTTCTTTGATGTGAATCTACTTGTAGATTTCAAGCATGCATAATAAAATCAAAATATTTTCAAGTTTTTTAATCTTTCACAATCATTATTCTAATTGAGTTTGTGAATGTTTGGTGCTCCCTCCAATCACATGGATCTATTTATATGTGGTGAACCTCTATGTTGTCATTTGAATATTTCGACCAATAATATTTTACTTTAATTTCTTTTTGTAGTATCTCCTTTCAGAACATTATATATCATAGGTGCATGTAACCTACCACAATATGAAAGCGGGTTGTTGATTTGGGGACTAAAAAGAACAATGTGGTGCCTATGCAGGATGTCGAAGAAATCATGGAGATGCATGATAAGGTGATAACAAAGGATATGGAAACAACAACTTGGATGTTAAAAGAGCTTCTTTAGTCGCTACTTAGGTTGTCTTTTTTGCTTTTCTTGTGGCTTTTCTGTTTTCCTTTTGTTGATGGTTGGTTGATTGTTGTTTAATCAACCTAGTGTTTTTTGTGGGGCATCTTAATAGCTTTATCTTTTTGTTGCCTTTTGTTTTGTATAGGGTTTCAAGGCCCCTTCAAAACTTGTTTTACGCTAATAAAAAACATACCACAATATGAGGGTAACTAATAATTATTTGTTATTTCAATTTTTTTTCTTCTTATGGATTTGCTAATGGCGTTCCTGAAATCAAAGAGTGTAAGTATGGCCAATACATATTAGCTAGACTCAAAGTGAAGAAATTTATTGGTGTTCTAATTTGATGCAAGGGGTCAATTAATTGAACAACTTGATATTTTACATGATACAACCTTGTACCCTTAATGCATTACCAAAGTGTGTGAAATGATTAGCTAGGTGTGAGTGGGGGATGTTATCAATAAGCTCTTGCAACTCATTAATGGTGATTGACATCTCTTGAAATCTCTTTTTGATAAACATAATAGACATTTTTTGTTTACAATGTCTCATGATCATGTTCATCATGTAATATCTAAATTATAGTTATTATCCAAAATGGTCATGCCTCTATCAAAAAAATGTTTTACAAATTCTTGTAAACGAACTCACCTTAATTGTAGTTCTATCCAATCACATCATACTTCTAGATAGAAATATTATTGGAAAAGATTATTAAGTCAATATTTTATGGTGTACTCATTCATTAGAGATGATTTTATTCTTGGCTAACCAATCAGTTATACATGTTTTGTATTAGGGTTATTTACCAATGTATGGATTAGTTTCATCTTTCTTGGGTGATTTGGTGTTTTGGAGGCCTCTAAGATTCTATGATTGATAATGTTTCCTTCATCTATCTCCACCATTGAACATAAAATTATATATTCATTTGCATTAGAATCAAACTCTACATGAATATAATCTAATTGGTCAAATATATTCTCATTTGAATCATATATAAGTTCAATAAAAGTATTAATCAATTGAACACACACACAATTATCATTTTCTATCTATATTTAGGTGCCTTGTATAAAATTATAATTTATTTCACATTGATCCCTTATTCAAACAATAGTAATTAAAAAAATCCTTTATTTGATGTAGCAAAATGTTAGTTATTTATTTCACTTCTTATAGAAAAAATTATCTAGTTTGTCTTATATATTTATATTGACCTTTAGTTTCATTTGTGATTTAAAATATTGAGTTGACACATGTTATCAATATTTCCTTATCATGTGTTGATTGCAAGTTTTGGTGGTTGCGGATCAAGATGTACATTGTTCAAGGTTGAAAATATGTTATTTTTTCTCTTGTTGGCATCTATTTTGAATAGGACCTTCAATTACTCAATAAACTTTCACTCCAAGGTAACATTCTTGACAAATATAACACATTTTTGGTGAAATGAGTTCATCTAGAGTTCATGCTAGAAAATATCATTTGTAAAGATTTTAAGTTAATCTCAACATTTATTCTATAATCCAATGTACCTTATTCTTCTTAATGTTGGCAGATCAATTCCTCTCGTGAACTACTAATTTCTATATTATTTCTAGTATCAATTTTCATTTCATCTGAACACTATGTTCTAGCATTTATAGCACACAATCTATCATTATAGAATTCACTCCTTCAAATCAACCTCAAAATTTACATTTAATAGCAAATGCTTTTGAAATAATTCATAGTTAAATTTTTGTAGTCATTTTTTTTATTTTAGTGAATTGGTCTAAACATATTTCTCTTTGTTGTTTCCTTCTTAATATATATTAATTCTATTAAAATGTTCATGCATAATGTATTATCATTTTATCTATGTGTTGTCTCATTTCTACTTCAACTTCTTCAATAGTCATTTAACTTCCAACCTAAACAAATTCCATGTGTTTAACTATTAATACACTTAGATATTTATTTAAGTTTATATAAAATAGAAGGGAATATTAACTTAAAGAAATATATTCTTTTAACAAAACCTAAGTCTATAACCATGTATGCATGGCATAGCATTTTTACATCTAAAATTGGTTTTCTTCAAGTTGAATAGCTGTTGGGCAAGAAAAAAGTTTGTATAGTGCAAAGATTAAGATCCTTTTTGCAAAATTGACAATTGTTGGAATTTTGCTTCTGTTGATCATGAGTTTTCTTTTGTAACCTCTACAATAATGAAAAACCACGTCACCTCTGAAAATGTTCGCTCCAACACCAACTCATGTGTATTTTGGGCCCTTGCAATAATGAAAAACCATGTCACCTCTGAAAATGTTCGCTCCAACACCAACTCGTGTATTTTAGGCCCTCGCAATAATGAAAAACCACGTCACCTCTGAAAATTTTTGCTCCAACACCAACTCACATCATTACAAGCATTAATAATGATGCTTTCATCGAATGTTCTGATTCCTGCATGTGAGAAACGCCAGGCTTTTGGATAAGATAGAAAAAGGCCGGTGTCCACTGACTCCACACGTACATATCACGGGTTGAAAAGGTTGTGCGTAATAATGAGTATTTATGGAACTTCCACATGGTACACATCATGATATTCGCACGAGTGACGTGATATCAAAGTTAAATCTTGGGCGAAGATTGGCACGAGTGACGTCATTTCTCATTATCAAAGTTAAACTCGCTGCCTCGAAACGATCAGATGCCCGTCCATCTATAAATAGGCACGCGGAGAAGAAGATGATAAGTCTAGTCACGATCCAAATCTTTGAGATTATCTAATTATATTTTAATTTAATTTAAAATGTTAATTATTTCCTTATAGAAACAAAGAAAAAATATTTAATAATATTATACTATCATTTTATTTATTTATAATGAAGTCTGTAATCATACTATATCTTTCTTCTTCTTAATGAATGGATCAGAGTATTATTTGAAATCTTCATATTAAAATACTTGCACAATTATTATTAGAAGCACTCTCATTCATTTCCATGGACCATGGAAATATCATGTCTATTATTGATCCTAGTGACGTTGATATTTGTGTTTTACCTTCACATACTCAATTGTTATGACTTCTTATATATCATGTGGCTTATGGTCTATTGATCATATGTTTAGTGATGAGCATGGTGAGAGTTCTTTACCTTCACATGATATCGTTGATGACGCTTTATTTCATGATGATTTGGTTTATGATGCACATTCTTTTAGCATACACACAATATAGTTATTTAATGTAATTGAAGATGAAAATTTCCATGTTAGATCATTCTTATCTTCATATTATGCTCTTATACATGATGATCATACTTTGATATACATCTTTGGTGACACTTTGATTAACATAGCTTAACAATATTTTATTTCATATCATGCATATCATACATCCTTCTATGCTATGTGATGTACTTTGACATAGATCACTTTCCTATTTTCCTTATACCATGTTTTATTCATGTTTATCATTCTTCTTTTCCTACTGCCCCTTTGTAGATCCAATGGATTTTTCCATGCATATTAAAGAATCTAAAAAGACTTTTTTTTGTGTAGATATAGGTTCTTTTTTAAAGTGTTGTTAAGTATTAATGTAATTATAACTAAGTTAATTAAGTTTTTTTTCCTATAATAACACCTAACAATAGGAGTTGGGTTTATTCTATGACTAACAACACACACACACAATGAAAAATATGAGCATGTAAATGCTAGTCACAGAAAAAAAACATAGTTAGAAAATAAACACAAACATACCAAACAAATTAACATCTGTAAGAATTGAGATTAGGGGTACATGCACATAGAAATGGGGGACCAAAAGCCTGGGGTCAAAGCTGGTCACTTCTATTTGTTCTAAAATATGTTAAAATTGATCTTGGATGAGAAATTAAAAATGTGACAAGAACAAGATCTTTGTAGTGCTCGATGCCTAGTTTCTAAGATACTATTTTTTTAAATGGTGGAGATTAAGAGGTTCAAATAGGGGAAGCACACAAATTGTTCCTATTTAAATTTTAGAAAAATATAACATCCAGTGTCAAGTGTGCTCCCCTAAAATTTTGAATTTTTTAATGTATTTCAAAAATCACTTTGGTAAAAAACTAGCTAACATCACTAAGTTTATACTTGATATTTCTACAATATATATATATATATATATGAGTTTTTGTTAATTTTCAAAGTGGATACGTCCTGAAAAATGAAAAATTGACCACACTCCCCCTAATTTAAGAAAAATAATAATAATAAATTAATCTTTTTATGTGTATAGAATAGAGTCTAGAGTGTACATTTGTAATTTGTTTCAAATTTGAATGAATGAATAAAAAATGAGACTAAAAATACATATATAGGTTGTCAAAATACTAAGCAATTAATGGTCATCTATCTCTTCATGTTCAATTTTATTAGATAAGAGATATACGATCTAACCAGCTACTTGCAAATTAGGAATAACACATGGATTTATCTTCAAAGTAATTACATAATATCTATTGATATATCTATTCCTCCATTCTAATTCATGCTCTCATAAGAATTGAACAAATAATGACACATTTTTTGTACATCCAAAATATCATATTCAATACGTGATTATAATTCATCTCCTAAGTTACATTAATTTATTCAAATTATCCAACAAAAAATTTGTAAAGAAAACAATTGTAAATAACCTACTATAAAATAGATGCCTTGACATAGAAGAGACAACCTTTAGAAAAAAGGAAGCCCATTACCTAGAAGAAGCAATGTGAACCCAAAAGTTTGCTTAAACTTAGAAGAGTTCCATCATCCACCCCATCACTTTCCATCAAAGGCCAACCATCATTTGTGAAGCCATGGACAATCTTAATGAAACCCATGTTACCCAAGGAACAAATGATTAGAAGCAATATAAAGATTGCACATGTATCATAGAAATAATACTCACTAGCCAATCATTTACCTAAACCTTTCATGGTTTAAATGTTGGTTTTTTATTTTTCAGGGCCCCACATTGCTACACATGGTGTTCATAGCATGGCATGTGTCTACAAATGTTGGAAAAGAAAAAGGTATCATCGAATCAAATAAAATTTGTAGAATGCTTTAGTGTAATAAATAAACATAATTTATTAGTATAGATTTTAATCAAAGTTATTGAGTAGATTCATAAAGGTCTAAATATTGAATAAAGTCGCCAAAGATCGATAAAAACGTGTGGAAGTTTAAATATTTTTTCCAACCTCTAGAGACTCACGTTTCATACTATTCATTTTCCGTCTATTGAATGGACATAAAAATTCAATAATCGAGTGCAGAGGTTAACCGGTGATTTACCCTGAGATTTTTATTTTTTTTAACTCGAACGACTGTATGAAGAACGTGAGCATGATGGAAAGTGGGCAATAAAGCTATAAAAGTACTTGTGTGGATGTTCCAAATCCACCCAAGCCAGTTTCGAGTTCTCGCATTCAGATTGCCAAGTTATTGTTTGATTTTAGAGTTGAGAGAGAAGGGCTCCGAAGTTATTCATGGCTGCTTCGACCGATGCAGGAGTACAAGAAGTCCCTGGAAGCTATGGCTTGCCTATCATCGGAGCCATTGCGGATCGCTTCGACTATTTCGTGAAGGAAGGGGTAGATGCTTTCTTCAAAAAGCGTATTGAGAAATATAAGAGCACCGTTATCAGAGTGAATATGCCGCCTGGGCCGCCTTTGTTTCCCGATCCCCGCGTCATAATGCTGCTGGACGCCAAGAGCTTTCCCATACTCTTCGATGTGAGTAAAGTGGAAAAGAGGAACGTCTTCACGGGCGTCTACATGCCCAGCACAGACTTTACGGGAGGCTATCGGGTGCTCTCGTATTTGGATCCTTCCGAAGAAAATCATGCCAAGCTCAAGAACTTCTGCTTCCATGTACTCAAGTCGAACGCAACCAAATGGTTCCCACAGTTCGAGCGGGCTACGGGAGAGCTGTGGGCTAAGCTTGACGAACAATTTGCTAAGTCCGGCAAGGCCGAATTTAACAGCGAGAATTTGCAAATGTGTTTTAATTTTCTGTGCAGGTCGGTGCTGAACAGAAATCCTGCAGATCCGGGTACTGCCAGTCTGGGAACGAATGGGCCTACTTATGTTCAGAAATGGATTGGGCTTCAGCTCGCTCCCATTGCAAGCACGGGTGTGCTGCCAAAAATCCTGGAGGAGGTCACCATCCACGCGGTCCCTCTGCCGCCCCTGCTTGTGCGTGGGGATTACAACAAAGTGTACAATTTCTTCTGGACGTATGGCAAGGAGGCGCTGGACGCGGCGGAGGAGCAGTTCGGTCTAAAGCGAGAAGAGGCGTGTCATAATTTCGTGTTCAACATATGCTTCAACACCTTTGGTGGAATGTTCGTTTTTTTCCCCAGCCTCATACAACACATTGCGGCGGCGGGCAAGCAGCTGCACGCAGATCTGGCAGAAGAAGTAAGAGCTGCCATCAAAGATAACGGAGGATTGAACATGAGAGCCCTGGAGAGCATGGCGTTGGTCCGATCGACGGTGTATGAAACGCTGAGGATCGACCCGCCCGTGCCTTTCCAGTACGGACATGCGAAAGATGACTTGGTGGTGGAGTCGCACGATGGGAAGTATGCGGTGAAGAAGGGAGAGATGCTGGGTGGGTATCAGCCCTTTGCCACCAGAGATCCCAAGGTGTTCGACAATGCGGAGGAGTTTGTTCCCCGGCGTTTCATGGGAGAAGAAGGGGAGAAATTGTTAAAATACGTGCTGTGGTCTAATGGGCCGGAGACCGAGGAGACGACGGTGCAGAACAAGCAGTGTGCGGGGAAGAACTTCGTGGTGATGATATCACGGCTGCTGGTGGCGCATCTGTTTGCTCATTACGACTTCTTCGAGATCGACACCTCCACAACAACCAAAGTTGTTTTTACATCCCTGCAGAAGGCCACCTCTTAATTCCCTGTATGTCACTGTCTTTAATGTCCCGTCTAGTCTTTCCGGGTCGATCCATTTAATAAACACGTGTCTAATGCACGAGAATATAAGGGTGCTTATAGATTTAGTTCTGTAATAGTTTTATAGTCTAAGTATTATGTTTTTAATATATAACTAGCAATGGCACCTTCGTGTGCAATGGGTACGCCGAAGAGTTGTGGAAGGTCAATTAGTGATAGGTTTTGGTTTTTAATTAATGAAAAGCTAATATTTATGCATTAAGTAGCAATTAAAATGGCAAGCAAAGTTTTTTTTTATGATCATCGTGGTTTAAAAAGTGAAAGCCTAATTCTGGGGATAATCTAATACTATTTGCAACATGCTCTTAATTTCATATTCTATCCTTACTGCTATCTTCTTATGCTTGATTTTGTCTTCTAATCTGAAGATTATAGGCAGAAATTTAAGGAGTTTCCATTAATGTCTCAGCATCGAAAAAAGTTTTAGGGTGCTAATATGGATGGGTGGTGGTGTTGATGGTGGCATGGGGATGTCGAATGGGACATGGTGCATCCTCTATGGATTCTTCTGCTCTATGTAAATAATTGTGACGATGTGGTGCTCTAGGTAGATAATCTTTGGGTCATTCTAAAAAATGCCCAATTGAAGATTTCTAATCTTTACAATTGCTTGTAGTTTCTCAATTAAAACCAAGAAAAACTATCATATCCAATAAATTAACCAGTCAAAAATTTCCTGTCACATTCAATGCAAAACTAACCAACCACAACTACTTTAGAGCGTGACAAGTACCTAATTCAAGGTTTATCAGACATCTATTGCATTTGAAAATGAATTTGTTACATAGGCAATTCTAAAGCATGAGAAAAAGAGGCAGAAATTGACAAAGTAGCAAAAATTTGTTCCCAAAATAAATTTAAAGTATGATAGAATGCACACAAACTATTTGACAGAATGCCTCAAAGAGATGTCAATATATTAAAAATGGGTTCATTAAAAAGGCTTTAGAAAAGCTTTAAGAAAATGCAAGTAGTGGGTGTTATGCCCAACTTTCCAACCTTGCTAGCATCCTCCCTGTGTAGCCCCAAAATGGGAGCTTTGGAGCAGAGTTGAGGACATCCATCAACGGCGTAGAAAAAAAAGCGTAGAAAATTTGAAGCAGATGCAAATATACAATAAACTAAAATCATGGGAAGTGACTTACCTACAGATTCTGCGCAAAGTGTGTCGACCTATCAATGATGCCAATGAGAGAAAATGGGCAGAGGTTGCAAGTATTTTTTAGGAAACCCCAAGTTGTGTACTCTTGCTACTTCACTCTTGCTACTTCAATCTATTCACAGTAAAGAAGCGGAAAGCATTAGCGGCAGGGGAAGCAGTAAACTATGAAGTGGAAACTATTAACGGCAAGAGAAGCATGCGACTTACCTCAAGATTCTATAGAAATCTCTATTGATGTCGATGATCAAAATAAGGTCATGAAACTGAGTTAGAGGAAAATATTAACAGAAGGCAGATATTTTGGACAAAAACTCCCGTATGTGGTGAAAGAGAGTTAATGTGGAGCACTGCCATCGACCTTAAATGCAAATATTTTGGACACCAACTCCCCTATGGAGAGGAAGGAAGGTGGTGAAGGAGAGTTAATGTGTACCAGGGTCATCGACATTAAACGTGACCAACTTGCTTCCAGAAACGATCAACGATTTTGGATAGATAGACAACCTTGCCAGCGACCTCTGTGCTTTCCAACGGTCGATGGTAAAAATGAGCTTCGAAAGCTCAAAAATAGAGGAGTTGGTCTACAATTAAGATTATGAGGTGTCACTTATTATTTAATTTGTCACATTAACATATCTAATGAAAAATATTCTTAAAATATTTTTTTTAAGATTTGATCAAAATTTTATCATAGAATTTTTATTAATTGAACAACACATATTATACATTACTAAAATATTATATTTTTATTTAATATGACTTATATGCGATCTAAATAATCTCAATACATTTTTAGTAACCATAAATATTTTTATTTCTACTTATATCTAATATAAATGAACATAAAATACTATTTATTGTTATATACATAATATATCCCTATTTAAAATATAATTTATATCCAATTTTAAATGAACATAAAAGTATATATAGGATAGTTATGGTATTTTACATAGAGAAAAAAAAGTATTTATTATATTTGTTAATGAATGTATTTATATTTTTTATATGATATTCACAAGTTCTCGTGTTCATGTAAGAACCTGTTTTGATAAATATTTGATCTTTTGTCAATTTACATATAGAATAATTATTGGTAATATGTAGTATAAATATAAGAGAGTTTTATTTTTATTTTATTTATTTCTTTATTTATTCTTTTTAGATTTAACTGTGTGCAGTTTACTTGCATCAACGTTTTAGTTTACACTTCGTGACCATAAGATTTTTGCTCCTTCAACTCTTTTTCATCATGATGATGGATCATAGAGTGTAATCCAAAACATTGATGCAAATAAACTACACACAATTAAATCTAGAAACAAACACTCTCTTATCATTATGAATTATGAAAATCTTATGTTTTGAATAAATATGTTACAAAACTAAATCCAAAAAAGGTGAAACAAACAAATAAATGCATTAAAAATAAAACCTAAAACACAACTACTCTCCAAACAAACCTCATATTAAGTAAACATTTTATTGAACTCAAGATCTATGCATATAATATCCATATATGGTGGGCAACCTTAAAATCTGGACTACTTTAAGGGAATGGGTGAGTGATTTGTCTCTTTATTACAAAAGCGTTGATGCAATTGAACAAGACAAGGAAGTGAAAGTATGGTGGAAGGAAATTGTGAACGTGAGGCATGGATTCTCAAGGAAACAAAGCAAATCCAAAGTTGGTGTAGGAAGTAGTGGAAGCCATTAGCACCATCATCTGGGTTGTGTCTACTCAGCAAGAATTTATCTTCCACTCTGACAAGTGTGGATAAGAATGTGTCTAAGAGGAACAAGAATCCATGTGTGCTTTGATCTATCCAAGCACCATTGATCTCTGCAAGGAAGATGCGAGGATCAAGAGAGAAACAATATTTCTATCTAGCTTTAAATATAGTCAATATTTAAAATATAAACTTTATTTAGTTATCAAATGTTGTGTCTCATGTAAGAGACATATCTACCCATACATGTACTTAAGGATCTTTGGATCCATATTTTTCATAGTAGAAAATATAATATCAATGTTTATGCTCTTCAATATTTTCTACATGGTATCAGAGCTTATGGTAATTATCTTACTACTAAAGGCCAAAATATGGTGTTTATCTAAGCAAGGTGTTTATATAATCATGTGATCTCAATGAGAAGAATTTGTGAATGTTGTAGCATTCAAGTTATAGCTATAGTTGCAAAAGTTTGAGGAGGAAGCCATTATCTGAAGGAAGCCAACTTAAAGTGTAATCACCCAAAGTCTAGTTGTCATAAGGAGATCACAACTATATTACTCTCTTTTGGTCAAAAGGAGGAGATAGTTCATCACAGAGGTGAACATGTGTCATTGAGAAGATAGAGTCACCATCAGTCTGTAGAAGATCACTATCGGTGTAAAGACATAACAATTGTTATCAAAAACAGGAAATAAGCCAAATCAACAAAGGAAATTGCCAAAGTTAAGAGTAAAGAGATCTCAACACCCCATTTTGAAGAAGGTTGCAAAGTTTTTTTTCTTCAAGCCACTACCATAGGAGGCTCCAAGAAGTAAGTAAAAAAGTCACAAAATTGAAAAGAGAGGATTTATTTCCAAGTTGAAGGAAAGATAACTACTCTTGATTATTGCTATCAACAAAAGAAAATTATTGTCCAAAGGAAATTGCCAGGTTGAGAAAAACATACGCTAAAACTCTTGTCCAAAACTTATTTTCATGTTGTAGCTCACCAAATTGGAGAAGTGAAAGCTCAATACCAACCAAGAAGAGTTTGGAGGAGCGAAAACCAATAGCGGCCATAAAGCAATAAAAAATGGCCAAAAACAAGTGAAAAAACAATGAAAAATGATGAATAGTTGAGATTCGTCTAAACAAGAAATAGAATTTGAAAATAAAACTATATAATTAATATCCACAAATAACCAAAATAGGTCAATGTAATTCTGCTAAAAGAATGACCTATAAAAAGGGTTGTGCCAATGGAAAATATTTCAAAGAGAGTGAGAGAGAGAGAACTGAAATATTTAAAGCTAAAAGAGACATATGGTGCAACATTTCAAATGTAGTTAAAATTAATCTTATGAATAGACATAAAAATCTCACAATCAAAAGAAACTCAAAAAAAACTAATGGAGATTGTACCAAAAAGTAATAAATTTAATTTACAAAAAATAAAGAATTGCAAATAGGCCATCAATATGTGAAACCATCACCACTATGCCACCCTCAACCGTTGGACAAATATATACACTCTTTGCAACATAATTTCTTCCCTCTTAGGCTCTACCTAAAACTCAATACTTGTCAAAATGTCACTCATGTATTTAACCATTACACATGAAAATACATCCAAAATAAATAATTCTATCAAAAATGATTTGTATTAAAATTAAATGATGCAAGCCATTGTCATAAATGTGTTAGTAGGTAAAGATCTAATCCATAAGATAAAATATGTGTAGTTTGCAAGTAGAAAATTCATGTTCAATACCTTAATAAACTTGAACCAATGTGTCCTTGACATTCCAAATCTAGTTGTATATTCATTTGCATTAGAATCAAGCTTTATATGAATAGAGTTCAATTGGTAAAAAATGTTTTCATCTTAATTGTATGAAAGTTCACTAGGAAAATTTTCATCAATTTGAGATATCTATAGAAATTTTCATGTTCTATTTTTATATTTAAGTGATTTGTATACACTATCTAGATATTGACTGTGAAATTATAATTTATTCCACGTTGATCCTTTCTTCAAAAAATAATAATTGGTAAATCTTTTATTTGATGTGGCAAAATGTTAACTATTTCTTTTACTTACTATGGGAAATTTATGTTATGTCCTTTACATTTATACTAACCTCTAGTTGCATGTGTTACTTGAAGTATTTAGTTGACACGTGCCATCAATATTTCCTCAATTTGTGATAGGTTTGCAAGTTCCAATGGTTGTGGACTAGGATATATGTTTTTTAATGCTCAAAATTGATGTTCATGTTTCTCTTGTCGACATCTACTACTAATAGGGCCTTCAAGTACCCATACAACCCTCATTGTAGGGTAACACATACCCACTGATATAACACATACTTAGTGCAATAAGTTTACCCAATCCATATTAGAAGATCATTTGTTAAGTTTTCAAATAAATATCAATATCAACATTTCTATTATTATTAAGTGTATCTTGATCCCTTTAATTTTATGTTCTCTATAGTCATGTTCATCTTCTCAATTGAGATGTTTTTATTAGATTAAAGATTGGAAGGACCTGTACCCATTACAAAATGGTCATAGAGGCCCAAAGAGGGGCTCATGAGAAGTGAGACACCTAGAAAGAAAAAAAGAAACAACTAATTAGACCAACAAGAACAACAAACATAGAACTCGGGACAAAACTGATAGGAAACCAAACCACCTGCTAGTCTCCTGGAAGCTAAAGGCCACTAATGGCATGCCACTCCTTAGCCAGGAAGTGAAGTTTCTCATCAAAGGTTAGGGGACCTTTGCATGCAGTCAGGATCTCCTTAGCATTAGGTTGAGCAGGGCTTCCCTCCTTCTTACCTTTTTTTGTTTGAATTTCCAACATCATGATCAGCCTTTTTCATCCTTTTACCTTGATTGTTGCACAATTCTTGCTAAAAAACTTGTGTAGTGACTGTGGTGTTCTTGATAGTCTCCTTACTATAAAATCCATAATTTCTTGGAGACACTTCAGAGTTTTGTCCTAATTATAGTGTATAGTGGCAATTTCCTGTTGCAACTTAACCTTATCATCCTCCATCCCCACTAGCGCTTTGAGCTCATTCACCTCACTCTCCTGATTCACCCATTTGTCAAAGGAATTAGCAAGGGAGTATAACAAATCCCAATGCCCACCATCCTCGACCTCGCCTGACCAAGATGTCTTCTAAGTTTGAGCACGTTCACTTCTAGAACTTGGATTCTATCCTTAGCTATGATGAGTTGGCCTAGTAGCCACTTCAGAATATCATTCTGAATGTTGACAACCACCAAAAAATCATTCAACTTCTGCCTCAATGGAACATAAGCATCACAAACATCCTTATCCAAATTAGTCTCTCTAGAGGCGCCATCAAAATTAACACACAAGCTGGGGGATCTTTGAGGGTTAGGCAAGTTAGTAGTCGAGGGAGATTTGTAAACCTCAGACACATCATCATGGATAGGGGATCTAGGGGGAGAATGATCAATTTTGAGGGTTGGGCGAGTTAGTGGTTGAGGGTATTTGTAAATTCTCAATTTAGATATTAAATCCTCTTGTGGACTATTATTTTCTACATAATTTTAAGTATTAGTATTCATTTCATCTTGAACTCTATTCTCTAATGTTTGTAGCACATGATCTAAATTGTGATGGAATTCATCCCTTTCAAATTAACCTCAATATTCACATGAGTTTGATGATTTCTTTGAATTAATTCATGCTTACATGCTTCTAATAGTTATCTAATTGTCTCATTAAATTGATCTAAATGCACATATCATTACAATCTTCTTCTTAATACAAATTTCTCCTCTTGAGATGTTCATGCATGATGTGTTATCATCTCATGTGTGTGTTTTCTCCTTTTTGCTTCATCTTCTTCCACTATCATATCTTCCCTACGTTTAACATGTATTTCTCTATCATTTTAGTTTTAATGGTTTCTTACTTCCTCTCTTTATACATCAATCAATTGTTCACATCATTGTCTCATATATAATTTTGAGCATATTCTCTTCAATGTCATCTTTATTTCTCTTTTTTTTCAAAATTTTACCATTAGTGAGGCATACTTGAACCGTAGATTTTTGGTACCCACAAGACTCCCTAACTCTTCTAGGGTTTTTCATCTAAAAGGAGAGAGGTAGGCCAAAAAGGCTAACTAGGTTCATTCAAATTATGTAATGTAGGATGTTATTTAAGCTAAATGAAATGAACTAAATGCAATTAAGTGACCTATATGACTGATTATGTATAAAAAAAAGGAATTATGCTATGCTAGATAACACAATGTGATATGCAAACAATGAGTAAAGAATGAATAAATGTAAAATAGAAATAAATGAGCTGAAATAGTGTGCATCTGGAGGTTTGATGAAGATTCTAGAATGATCTGAATGTTGGTTGGAATTACAAAAATTCACTAGTGGGACTCATTCGCCTAGGGCGGCGAATTAGTCTTGCTTCTGATGAAAACTGTCAGAAATAGGTTTCTAAGTGTCAAGATCCAGAATTTGACAAAACTTAGATTTCTAGCCTTAAGGTGGGACTCATTCACCACTGGTGGAAAATCAGTCCTCTCCCAAATTCTAAGAAATCAAAAGACAACTCTATAACACTAGATCTGAGGATGTCTGCTTGTCGGGTTGTCAAAGTCAATTTTGCAGGAAACAGACAAAATACCTTCTCCAAACTTGAAATATGGTTAATTTGACTTGAAGCACTTAGTTGACTTGTTGACCACTCTTCAATACCTAAATGCTTGTTAAATCTGCATACAAAGGTTTGCAAACACACATGCAAGTGGGGAAAATGGTTGAGGGTTAGCAAATAGGGGTTTGCCTTGGTCAAACCCCACTTTGGTAATCAAACCTTTAATAAAATAATGAAATGCAAGAGAATGATAAACAAATAACATGAAAATGCTATCAACTTACCAAACCCTTGTTGAAGAAAATCTGAAGTTTTGTCAATGGATGCTCCAAAATGCTTGATTAGTGCTTGTAAGATGCTTGAATGCTTGAGTGAATGAAAATATTGCTTGAATGTGATGTGCAAATGTAGGAGATGTAAAATGAGGTGAAAATCACTTATTTATACAATCTTGTGCCTTAGTAACCCATTGATACCTCATGATAGGCCGACATCAAGTGATTTTGAATAAAAACCCAAAAGGAAATTTTAAAAATTTTGAATTTGGAGCCAAGCGGGACTCATTCGCCACCCATGGAAAATGGGTCCCACCTAGGACCTGAAAATGGGTGTTGGGAATTAAGTCATGTTTAATGTTATTTGTCGGCTTTACATTAAAAAATGCACTTAATTAAAGCTTATAAGGGCATAAAGGGGTTAAATAAAGCATAAGAAAGGTGTAAATAGTGAAGTTATGCCTAAAAAAAAATGAAACCTTGTTACAAGACTTTACAACACTTCAAAATAGGACTTGATCAGTGATGAAAAGGTGATTTTTAGGTGAATTGCAATGAATAGAGTCTAGAAGAGTGTAGAAATGCTTTAAAACACTTCACAACACCTTCACAAGATGTCATTATTTGAATTTTAGAACCTAAATATGCATGTTCAAGCCATATTACAACATAAAATCAACAATTTGTTCACATCATTGTCTCATAGATAATTTTGAGCATATTCTCTTCAATGTCGTCTTTATTTCTCTTCATTTTCAAAATTTTACCATTGGTGAAGCATACTACAAAACTATAACAAAATATATCAATCAAGTTATAATACACTTTAATAATAAATTATAAATTGAAGTAATAGACAAGTGTGAACTTGAAGCATCACATTTATAGATCAAAATAATAATAACAGATTTTAAATTTGAAATGTAAATAATTCAAATTTAATTATTTCATCATCATGAAAACTCCAAGATAAGGAATGAATACTATTTTAAATTTTGAATAAAAACTTCACAATTTTATTAAAGAAAAAACAGTATAAACACTTACACAATTAATAAAATAAAATTTTGTGGACTTTGATTTCTACTGTTACATAAAACATTTTAAAAATTAAAAAAACAAAACTCATACAATACTTTTCACATCTAAATTAGTAATTTTAATAATAATTTTATTTTTAAATTACTTATAAAACTAGCATTTTGGAGGAATAGATAGTGAACCCCTCTCCTTGAAGTAAGCTTCACCCAAAAATATCTTATTAGACTCCCCATTATAGTAGATTTTTCCATTCAATCAATTTGATATGTGTGCATGGAATTTCAGTAGCATAACGCTACTTTCATGAAATTATGAGTGATGAAAATGGCTAAGTGGAGATTTTATAGATTTGGATGAATGAGATCAATAGTCAATATGACTTAATTTATCTCATGCAAGGAGATTGTGTCATGTGGCACAAGGAGAGGGAGTGAGAAGATTGATGGGAACCTGAGAAGATAGATGATAATAAATTTATAGATATTTTAAGTGCATTTACACATTTTAAACATAACATCCAAATGCAATTGTATCATATTTTCCTACAAATCTAGTTCACAACTTAAATCCTACAATTACAAAAATTTGACTTTCAATCAAATAAATTCCAAAATAAGTAATTATCATGCTTACTCCCAACTACATATAGGATATTAATAAGGAATAAAATTCCTTATCATTCAAATACCTCTCCAAAAGGAATCAATGACTTCTCTATCATTCCTCATAATAAATTCATGAGGGTTAAGCATTCTCTTTCTATGTGGATATTAAGATTTTTGGAGGAAGATATGGCTAAAAGATTATTAGATGCTATCAAATTTGAGATTAGTAAGCATGGGAAATAGTTTATCCAATTCCCAAAATTATCCTACATTAGAATGTAAGGATTCATTGGTGCTCCATATAAGATTCCCAGGCATCCCAATGATAAGATTATCTTTGTACAAGTATTTAGATAATTAGTGGGCACTCATTTGCAATTATAGTCTAAGCATAGATTTGAAGTTCAATTCCCCATTGTTCTTAGTAGATAATCACCTAGTAGATTATGTCTATTAACGTACACGCCTATTCTTCATAAATAGTGAATAGAGAGACAAGTGAGAAGAATGAAAAACACATCATACATCTACTCTAACAAATATTATATCAAACTTCACATATATAAATTTTCTATTATATTTCTTCTAGATGTACCTCTATTAGAGATATATAACAAGAGCACCACTAGGATATATTGGAAACATATTGTATTATTTTTAGTTATACTCATAGTTGGTAGTGTGCATTTAGTTCATGAAAAAATTAACATCTATAATTCAATAAACCATTTTTGGGACTCATTTGGTAATACATGGAATTTTCTTTTTGTCTCTAATGCTAGTATATTTGGTGAAATCATAGAGCTTACCTATATATATATGTAAGATAACAATATCATGGAGTGAATAGAAAAATTGATATATAAATGTTCATACGATTTTTAAACAATATAGAGGACTACTAACTATATTAGTTTTATTTAGAATGGGTAGAAAGTGTAAATGGCAATCACTCATTGAACTACATGTGGAAGACATTCCCAACCAAGGAAATCATTTCTCAAGTGACGACCTTGAATGGACACCTATTGGAGATGATGACAATATGGACTTATATGCTGCAATCCCTCTTGAGAGACTCCCTCACTTTATCAAAGGAGAAAGTTTACTAGATAGTACTGAAACAACATTTTTATGTAAATATCATAAAGAGAGCAACATATCAAAACCTATCGACCACACTACCATGACATACTCCAGGTTTTCCTAGATTAAATATAATTAATAAGTATGTCATTTTTATATTTAATTTTTTTATATGAATTAATATATATGTTTTGTTGTGTGAATAAATAGATATTGGTGTGCTTTTGGCCGAACCAATCAAAGAAATAAATCTAAAAACATGGAAAGAACACAAAGGTTTATCCAAAAAAGGGGTTGTCAAACTCACTTTTATATTAGGGTCATGTATGGTAGACCACAAGTTCCATTAATTATGTATAATGATTGGAGCCATTGTGATGCCAATGGTGAAATTTTCCATGGAAAGGATGACCTTTCTGGTGATCCAAGGAGCAATTTTGCACCGAGGTTATCAAATGAATGCAAATCATATATTGAGTCTTTATTACTAATGGGTGTGGGGATCGACACAATATATGTGAACACTACTTAGACCATGGTTTGACTAAGTTGATGACTAAGAGGGATGCATGTTTGTTGAGGAAGGATGTGTTGAATGCATGGAAAAGAGTATGCTCCATTCGATCCCAAAAGAATGAAGATGATGCAATAAGTGTCAATTTGTGCCATGCAAAGGAGAAGGATAACTTCTACTATAAAAGACCAAACACCATGGAAAATGTTCCATTTATCAAAGGCATCCAAACACCATGGATGCAAGAAATGATGGTCAAACATTCACACTGACTCAGTTATTGCAATGGACTCAACATTTTTAACAAACAAATATGGTGTAAGTAAAGCAACATTTATTATAATTTTTTAGATTTTATTTAATCATTGATTTAGTTATTTAAAAATATTAATTTATCAATGTTTAATTCATGTGCAATATCAATTATATACCTTGATTGTTTTCTATGAACAAGAGGCTAGTGTACTTATTGCATGAGCCATATCCTTAAGAAATAAAGTTGAGGATCTAAATGAATGGCTAACAAAAGTTTATAAATGAGGGAAACAATGTCGAGAAGATTGGAATGCCAATGCATTCATGGCATATGATGCTAGTGTGGAGATTGAAGCTACAAGTTTTATTAGCCTTAGTTTTTATATTTAAACTTCAATCAACTCATTATAATTGATTAATATTTAGTTTATAAAAATATGTTTCATAATTTATAGCTTAAAATAGTTTGAATATAACATTTTATTGTCATAATTTACTTATCAAAATTTATAATGTAACTTGTAGATTATCATTTCAATGCCAAGTACTTTTATGTATTTGGCATGTACATAGAGCATGGTTAAAAAATGTGTACAAGTGAGTCAATATTTAATTAAAATATGTGAAAAATTATGTGTTTGAACCCCATAGATTGATATTATCTTTTACAATTTAGATATGCCAGCAATAAGGATGTTGGTACAAATATGTTTGATAGACTGGGTGAGATAATGTATGCAATGAATCACAATGTAGACATCACTACTCACCTAATAAAAAAATTCATGGAGGAATTCAAAGAAGAGAAGAAATTTATTGATTACTTCCAAAAAAATTGGTGTCATGATGAGGGTCGTATTGGTAAGTTTTTCAGATTATTTATTGGTTTGTATGCATTTCCATTGTTAAAGTTGTTTTTTATGTTTACTAAGGTATTTTTATTATTTTTTGTATAGAAATGTGGGAAAAAAACTTTCGAAACTTCTCTCATGCAAACCAAGAAACCAATGCTTCCATAGAGTCATACCACTTCTGCATCAAGAGCCATTATCTAAGTGATTGTGCTAAGAAATGTACAAGGGAATGGATTGGCTTATCCATACACTTCTTCATAGGGTAGAGCCACTTTATAAAAATAAAAGATATTTGCAAACATCTGGATTTTTAACTAACTTTAAAAAATAAAGATATTACAGTACTGCATTAGAGAGGTCCAAAAAAATACCTGATACAAATTGTTATCCATATGATCTCCTCCCTAACACATACAAGATAAGAATTCAATCTGTTCCAATGAAATGGTACATCTTGTTAGGAAATTTGGACCAAATTTACATGCATGTGATTGTCAGTGGGAAAACAGGGGAAAAACATGCAAACATGTGTTAAAGGTTTTAGATCTCGTAAAGAGAAACATAACAAATGAGCAAGATCAAGTTGCTAGTAAGAGTCATTTAACATTTAAGTATTATATTTATATTTTAAATGATTTATATTTTTTTCTCAAAACTAACTAAAATAATCTTTTTGAATTACAAATGGTGTTGCTCCATTGGTTGATAATGATGATGATTTCAAAGGAAGATACAGTCATGATAATAATGCCACTGGTAATGATGATATGATATTTATAATAAAATATTCATTGATTTTTACTGTTCTTAAAATTTAATTAATGTTTTGTTTGTAACATAGATTATTGTATTCTACAAGAAGATCAAGATTTGATTGGGGTTGCCATTGGCGAAGACCAAAGAATTGGTAAATTTCAATATCACTATTTTTTTTAATGAAATATGAAATTTTTTAAATATTTTATGAATTTAATATTTATTATTTTTATTATAAATGGTTGTAAATCATATGATGTTTTCAATGATAATCCAAAATGCTATTGAATATTTGAATTCACTACTCCAAGATTTACCAACTAGAGAAGATCAAAAACATATCTTTAGTCAATGTGTTGAGAGATTTAGAAAAGATCTTCAAGCATCTCTTAATTCTTCCAAACTTACACCAATCCTTGGCTCAGAGGATATGCCTATGAGATGAATAGCACCATGGTTTAGTCCAAGCAAAATGCGCAAACATCGGTTTATTCATCGAAGAGGCAATGCCATCCATCAAGACTTGAATGAAAGAGTTGAAGAGCATGAAAATTTTCAGTTCCCTTCCATAGGTGGTATGAAGCAAAAGAAAAAAAAGGTCTCTAACCGTTCAAGCATAAAAATACAAGAAGAAAGGGTTATCATTAGAAAACAACATAGTGAGTACATTTATTCAAAATTATTTTAGTATTTTACATAGAAATAATTATTGTTCTTACATCACATATTAAAAATATGTCATTGCAGGTTTGGATGATCAAGACAATAATATAAGATATTGATTTCCCTTCTCTATTGATCCGAACCATGCAACAACCGATGAAATGCAAATTATTGAATCTAATTTTCTAACTATTAAATGTATTCATTCATTAAATGAGATATTTCTAAATTCCTATTTCTAACCAATTTTCTATAATTAATCAAATAAATAGCATACACAATTCATGAAAATCAACCATCAATGCTTAATGTTATACCTGGTCAGACATTTCAAAAAACTATTCTAGGTAATTTAGAATTTTAATAGTATTTTGATTAAGTATATATTGTATTGTTAGACTTAATGTTGTATCTATGTTGATTTATTAAATACCCATGTCATTGCAGCTTTAGATGATCAACAAAACACAACAATTGATGAAATACAAATTATTTGTGGTAATTTTATAATTATTAAATGTATTCAATCATTAAATGATATATTTTTGAATTCCTATTTCTAACCAATTTTCTATAATTAATCAAATAAATAGAAAATACAATTCATGTAAATCAACCATCAATGCTTAGTGTTATACTTGGTCAGACATTTCAAAAAACTATTCCAGGTAATTTAGAATTTTAATAGTATTTTGATTAAGTACATATATTGTATTGTTAGACTTAATGTTGTATCTATGTTGATTTATTAAATATACATGTCATTGCAGCTTTATATGATCAAAAAACACTAAACAACATAGGTTACCATTTTCTATTGATCTTACAAAACACCAACAACAATAGATGCAATGCAAGCTAAAGATGGTAAATAAATTATGAAATGATTTTATAACAATTTTTTATGTTTAATTTTAAATCAATTTAATAACTAAAAGTTATGTAATTTACAGGTTTTGATGGCATTGCAATGGAGGATCATGTTCAACACTATTATAGATAATCAATACAGTTTATTGTACTTTCAACTTATGTTGTATATTTACAATTTTTTCTCATTGGCCTAATTCTAAAAAATATATTGATATATGTTAATGAAAAATGGTATGATCATGTGTAAAGTTAGGGTCGATCCCTTAGAATTAATCCATTTATCATTTCATGCATTCACCTAATTTTTTATTTATCACACTTATTCATACACCTACTTCTATATAACTGTTAGCCGCCCAAATTTAATTATTTAGGTTTGAGAAGAGTATGAATTAATTGATGTGATCTTCTGCAAAGCTAGGTTAGATGCTACATGTGTTTCTTGTAATATTTAGGTTTGAGAAGAGTTTGTATTTCTTGTGTTTCTTGTTACACCATTTATCAATTTATAATTCAATATTATTTATTTTTTAATGTGTAGGGAAAGTAATTTTTATTTGA
Organism: Sequoia sempervirens; assembly: GCA_007258455.2. Taxonomy (NCBI): domain Eukaryota; kingdom Viridiplantae; phylum Streptophyta; class Pinopsida; order Cupressales; family Cupressaceae; genus Sequoia; species Sequoia sempervirens. Next base: position 158,762 of record VDFB02283129.1, on the reverse strand, counting down.
CAATGGGCAATGGTCATTTACAATAAAGATATTATGAATAAGAGGAAAAAGGATAAAGAAGAAGAATAAATACCTTTGATAGAAAGGATGATAATAGATACTATTATATAAATCAAACATATAAAAGTCACAACATAACATTTATAGATCATTGTCTAAGTAACAATACAAAACCTATTTAAAAATACTTTTATAGCACAATGAAGCATCAACACTAATAATAATCATAGAACTGGAACGAAAAATAAATGAAGGACAAGGCACAAGTGTTAAAGGCATTACACCTCAAAACATAGAAAGTAACTACTCAATTGACAAATTTGAACCTAATGACCAAGAAGTCCACATGTAAATCTCAAGTAGGAAAACATGATATATTACAAAATAAATGTACCATCTTTTATTTTTATCATTCATTGAGATCAAACACTTAAATTAAAGCTATTAAGACTTATTATGATAAGAAAATATAAATTTCATTAAACTCATTTCCCTTTAATTGAAAGGATTAAAAATAAATATCACATGCCTTTGAGAAAATAATACACATTGGAAGAATGCTTGATATGATGAATCAATTAGTTGTGATTCCTAATTGTTAAATTTTATAGATTTTCTAAGTAGATACATGTTGGAAGAATGCATTATCCCCACCTTAGTGTGCATGTGAAAAATATAAATCATGCATTTTAATGTAAAATCTATAATCATTAAGAGAGTATAGGCATTTTACCTATTATAACAAGAAAATGGGTTTTTTAATAATTAACGACTATGGTTTATTGGTGATAAACATGATTTTCTAACCTTAATTGTAACCCTAACTCTAACATAACCCTAATTTTAACCCTAACCCTAATTCTATCCCTAACTTAACCCTAACATTTATTCTAAACATATCCCTAGCCCTATACCCTAATTATAACCTAACTGTAACCCAAATTATAACTATAACCTATAATGTCCCTTGTTTAGCGAGCATTAGAGTTTTTTAGATTAGCCTATCATCGAGTCCTCGTAGGCTAATAATTGTGATTAGAGGGCCTTATGTGGGAGTTAATGGGTTCTCCATATGGCAATTGTTGGTGTTTTCTCCTCCAGTACATTGGCATATTTAGTGGTGATCTTTTTGTGTGGGTTTTTGGCCTGTTTATGCGTACTTACTATTTTTAGTAAGTCAGTGGGATGTTAGGGGCCAACCTTACTATTTATAGTAAGGCACCCTAGTGTGTAGAGAAATCAGTGGGCTAGCTTTTGGCATTGACAAAATTGATTAATAATGAGTTTTAATGGAGTTAAGATATTATAATTAATTATTAAATTCATTTCTTTAATAATAATTAAATAATAAAGTGAACTATTATTAATGATATATTTGACTTTATAATTGATGAATTTTTTATAATATAAAGTCAATTACTTAATATCTTGAGTTGGGCACCCACATATTGGAGTATTTCAAAAAGCAACAAAAGAAAATGAATATTTAATATATTTAATGATTGCATATGCCTTCCAGGGGTTGTTTAAATTGAGAAGAGGTATAAAAGGAATTTGAAAAGAAAATCATTCATTCAACACTTGAAATTTTGAAATACTTTGGTTGCGAGGAGAAAACATGGGTTTCTTCTTCAATTTGATCATGGAGAACATTCATTCTCTCTTATTTGTGCAACCTACAGATGTGAGATACCATCCAAGGGTTGTTGTTTCAAGTGGCTTTGATTCAAAAGTCACATTGTGCATAATAGAAGAGATTATCATCAAAATACATAAGGTTTTGATAGTAGATCAATAGTTTTGAAGCCAATCATTAATGAAAATTTTCATTGTTGTTTATGTACCTTATTCCTTGCACGTGGCGATCACAAGTATGCATATTTAAAGTGTTTATCATTAGAAATTTGTAGGGTTTGAGGAGTTGGTTTAGATCATTGAAAAGATAAACAATGGAGACCTTAAATTTATACATTGCCAGTACCATCTTCTAATGCTATGCGAGAGTTTAAGTAAGGCTGGAAAGTTATTTGTTGGGCCATACTTCTCCATCTAGGTTGGGTCAGGGTGTGTTAATCCCAAGGCCAAGCAATTCATTTTGGGGCATGAACACTCCTTTTTGAAGGTCGATTTGGGCATAGCATATGGTTTAGTGATGTTTCATGATGGAGAAAGGAGATAGGCATCCAAAATAAGATGCTTGCTAATGTTGATTAGCTTATATAAAACTTTGCAAACATTCATATGGTCTTCCGAGTATGATTATATTGTATATGCAAAGGAAATAATAAATATGTTTGAATTTCTTATTGCTTTTGCTTCAATGTTCATCTTGCTTGCATTTGTATATGCATTGTCTTTTCTTTTTCCTTGGCAAACTTTTCATGAAACACAAAAAAATGAAACAAAAACTAGAAAACACAAGCAAAAACAAGTAGATATTTTGGATTAGCAAATATCTCAACAAGGGATGGGATATTTCATAACCCTGCTCATATTTATAACATTAACACTAAATCTAACTATAACCCTAACACTATATGCTAATTCTAACCCTAATTGTATTCCTAATCATAAGCATAATTCAAACCCATAATCTAATTCAAATCCTAACTCTAACCCTAATTCAATTATAACCATAATTATAATTCTAATAATAATTCTAACCCTTTCCCTATTCCTAACCTTAATGCTCACCTTAACCCCATATCTAACCTTAACCTAATTCTAAATCTAATTCTAATTCTAATTTTAAGCATAACCTAACCCTAACCATAAGCTTAATTCTAGCCCTAATTTTAATCCTAATTGTAATCCTATCCCTAAACCTAATTCTATTCTAACACTAACTAAAACTCTAATTCTATTCTAACACTAATCTAAAACCTAATTCTAATATAATTGTAACCCTATTTCTTATTCTAATCCTAATTGTAACCTTAATTCTATTTCTGACCCTAATTCTATTCTAATTGTAATCCTAACCCTAATTATAATTGTAATCTTTATTCTAACCCTAATTATAACCTTAACCCTGACCCTCATTCCAACCCAAACCCTAATTGTAACCCTAATTATAACCCTTAACTTATCCCTAATTCTAACCATATGTGTAACTCTAACCCTAACCCTCTTTCTACCCTTTATTGTAATTTTAACCTGAACCCCATTTAATGCCATACCCTAATTCTAACCCTAACTCAGACCTAACTCTAACCCTAATTATAATCTACAATTAGAATTAAAAATAGAACTAAATAAAAAATTAAAAAATTTAAATAAATTAAATGAGTATATATTATTTTTAGGAATAATCTATACAAATTTTAAATTTTATTTTATATTCAAATTAAAAATAAATACATTTATTTAATAAATATTTATTTTCTATTTTTTTAAATAAATATGAAAGTATAAATACAAATAAATATAAAATATAAATATTAAAAAAAATTATATTACAATTTATTTATAGTAATAATAATAAATTACAATTAAATATAAAATTGTATTTTTTGAAAATTAGAATAATAAAAAATAAAAAGAATATATTAGTCAATGAATTAAAAAATAAAAAGATTAATAGAAAATTAGAGTGGAAGAACATTTATAGTGGGGTTTCTTTTCGTTGATGGTTATAAAAGTGAGTGATGCGTTTTATTTTAAATTCAAATCTATTGCTGGACGCATTTTGAGCAGGTATGTTTCTTCTAGAGAGGCATAGCATCCGTGCCCCGGCGCCGTGCATACCTGGGGCTGGATAGCCACTGCCTAAAAGTAGTAATCACAAATATTCGCCCCTAGGATTGCGTGCAGTAGGGACCACCACCAACAACTCTCATTAATATCTTGTCATTTCAATTTTAATTTTACTCACGTTTTGCATCTTTTATATCTGTACGGTGTGCCAACTAATGTAATATCAAATTAACTACAGTTTCAAAAGTCCGGGCTTTGAATGATAGTCTTTCTGAAAACTCATTCACATCTAGATATCACGTTCAAATTGTGAGAGCATAAGTTCATAATAACCATGTGAGAACTTGGATGTTAGCAGCATGACTCTGGTTGAAAAAGTTGGTAGGCTATTGCAGAATTTCAGTATACCAAGAAAAGCTATCCACTGGAGTAAAGAGTATTAATGCAATTTACTCCCGATGTGACATGACTAAATCGTGGTCGACATGATGATGGGGGGCAATGTGCAGACTGTACCAAACCTTATCACAATTTTCATTTGTGATAAATGCGAATAATGTGCAGACTGTTTGGCGTTGTGAACATTATTATAAGTTTTCATTCATTCATTCATTTATCTTTTCGATGAAACATTAAACACGTTGCCCTGAAACGAACAGACGCTTGTCCATCTATAAATAGGCATGTGGAGCAGCAGTAGTATCTCAACCTCAACTAGAGTGAGTGCTTAACCAGTACGTTCAAGTTGTTTAGCGAGAAGAAGTTTGGGTGAGAATTAGGTTTTTTAAGTTTTGCGAAGATGAATGTGAGTGGCTTATTGAATAACATCTCTGTTCCGAGTGTTCCAACAATTCCAACATGGCCATTGTCCTCTAAAAATGGGGATGCGGAGGAGTATGAAATCAAAGGAGAAGTGGTGTTAATGAAAGCATATCTTGCTGATGTCACCGATTACTCTGCCACCGTGGTGGACACGGTCTCTGAGTTGCTCGGGCAGAAAGTGTTTCTTCAGCTCGTCAGTAGTGACAAGATCGATCAAGGTAATATTCTTACTAAGCTCGTCAGTGGCTTCATTAACATTTCATTTGTTCTCTCATAATTAATTTAATGACTGCTTTAATAACGGCGTAGATACGGGAATGGGGAAGAAAGGGGCGGAGAAATCAATAAGCTGGAGCCCGCTGGATGGCCCCATCGCTGGCGACTCGCGATTCTCCGTCACCTTCACGTGGAAGTCAGAAATGGGAGTGCCTGGCGCATTGCTTGTGAAGAACGCGCACCCGAGGGAATTCTTCTTGAAATCGCTCTCGCTCTCCGCTGTAACTGGCAAACTTCCAGCACTTCGTTTTTTCTGCAACTCCTGGATCTACCCTTACTACTTATTCAACAAAACCCCGCGAGTCTTCTTTTCTACTCAGGTAAAATAATTTCCAATAAAATAATTTGAGAAATAATCATGGAGCGATGATCATATTATTAATGTATATTATATCCTCAATATTAATGGTTTCAGAGCCATCTTCCCAATGAAACGCCGGCGGGTTTGCTAACGTTGAGACAGCAAGAGCTGACTTCTCTGCGAGGAAATGGGACCGGAGAGAGACAGTTGTGGGATCGTGTGTATGACTACGATCTTTACAATGATCTGGGCAACCCAGATAGTGATCCCGACCTACGCAGGGAGGTGCTTGGTGGATCGCAGGACCTTCCCTATCCCAGAAGATGTAGAACTGGACGTGCCCCCGCTAAAACAGGTTCTCTAAATATTAGTTTTAGAGCATCGTGCCTTTGTCTAGTGTTCACGGTGTATAATAATTGATTTCAGTTTTATCTGTTCGGTGATGAATGATAGCATTTCTAATATGACAGATCGGAAGTTTGAAAGCTTGCCTCTCTTGCCAACTACCCAATTCTTCATTCCGCCGGACGAGAAGTTCCCTCATATCAATCTGTCCGACTACAGGGCTAATTTGGTGCGAGCGTTCGTCAAAAAAGTGGTACCCACACTCAAGTCAATATTTGGTGACAAATTCAACTCGCTCCAAGATGTGAAGGATATTTACAGCAAGGGAATCCCCAAGTCTATCAATTCTGTTATGGATCTTAGTCGAGACCTAATTCCCCTTCAAATGGTGAAAGGATTGCTCAGCACACAGGACCAAGCACTTATAAATTTCACAGTTCCCCAAGTTTTCAAGGGTGAGAGATCAATTTGAAGCGATTCCTTCTAGTACTAGTTGTCAGGTAAATAGTATACTAAAATTTCAAATTTTTGTTTGCCACCCACAGCTGACGAGCGTGCTTGGAAGACAGACGAAGAGTTTGCGCGTCAACCTCTTTCGGGTCTCAATCCCATGACCATTCAATGTCTGCAGGCAAGCAAATTGAAACACTGGCTTCTTTTAATCTAATTTGGATAAGAAAATTGAAACAGTGGCTTATTTTAATCTAATTGTGATGCCCTTCTTTAAACTTGACACAGAGCTTTCCTCCATCAAGCAGCTTGGTCGCCGAGTTATATGGCCCTCAGGAGAGTTCTATAACAGCAGAACACATCGAGAAAAACCTGGATGGCCTGTCTGTGAAGCAGGTAAGTTATATCCATATAGTGATTCAATTAGTTCCACATGATATCGAAGAGAGAGAGGGACTACTGATCTTCTGTTCAATCTCATGATGTGATTATATATGAATGACTTCATTAGGCTTTGGAAGCAAAAAGACTTTTTATTTTGGATTACTACGACGCATACATGCCCTACATCGAACGCATAAACAAAGAATCAAATGAGCGAAAAATGTATGCCTCCCGCACGCTCTTCTTCCTTACAGACCAAGGAATTCTGAGGGCTGTTGCAATCGAGTTGTGTTTGCCTCCCACCAGTCTCACCCAAGCTCAAAGAAACGTTTACACCCCTGCCCAAGACGGAGAAGAAGGAGCTTTGTGGCTGCTCGCCAAAGCTCATTCAAGAGTTAACGATTCCGGTTATCACCAGTTAATCAGTCATTGGTAAGAGCAAATTAAAACAAGAAACAGTAGTTTAGTGTATTTATACTATAACTAATATCAAGAGGATAAATGAATGCCATGATGATGACTTTTCCCATCCTTTTATACAGGCTAAGAACTCATGCCGTCATCGAGCCCTTCATCATTGCAACTCACAGGCAGCTGAGCAAAATGCATCCCCTTCACAAGCTATTACTCCCTCACTATTTTGACACCATGGACATCAATCAATCTGCCCGGCAGATTTTGATTAATGCAGGTGGTGTTATCGAATCAGGGTTCACACCCCACAGATACGCCATAGAGTTGTCCTCTAAAGCATATAAATACTGGAAACTCAATGAACAAGGCTTGCCCGCCGATCTCATCAAAAGGTATAATACTCTGTGCTCTGTAACTCTCTACTGCCAAATACCACGTATCATATACATAGTTACAAGTTACATCTACGCAATTGCAGGGGGATGGCAGTTCCAGACTCAACTGCACCTCATGGATTGAGGCTTGTGATAGAAGACTACCCATATGCAGTGGACGGTCTGGAGATCTGGGCTGCTTTAAAGCAATGGGTGAGTGATTATCTGTCTCTGTACTACAAGAGCGACGATGCAATCAAGAAAGACACAGAAGTGCAAGCGTGGTGGAAGGAGGTGGTGAACGTGGGGCATGGAGACCTGAAGAATGAAAGCGGATGGTATCAGATGGATTCGGTTGAGGAAGCGGTGGAAGCAGTGACGACTCTCATCTGGGTTGCATCTGCTCACCATGCGGCCGTAAACTTCGGGCAATATGCGTACGGAGGATATATGCCCAATCTCCCCACTCTCAGCAGACGCCTCATTCCTGAGAAACATTCCCTTGACTACGCCGAAATGGTGAAAGACCCAGAGGCATTTTTGCTCTCAACTGTGTCCGCCCCGAGTCAGGCCACGACGGTGATGGCGGTGCTGGAGCTTCTATCCAAACATTCGACGGATGAAGTGTATTTGGGGCAGGTGAAAGGGTCCACTCCTGAATGGACCGACGACGAGGGCATTGAACAAGCCTTCGGCCAATTCTCTGCAAATCTGGCGGGCGTGGAGAATAGTGTGTCGGAGAGGAACAAGAATCCAAACCTGAAGAACAGGTATGGGCCCTCCCAGGTTCCGTACACGCTGCTCTTTCCGGGCACCACCGATCTCTCCAAAGAGGGTGGATTGACCGGCAAGGGGATTCCAAACAGCGTTTCTATTTAATCTATCGCCCTTCGCTCCAAGTTCAATATCGTTATCTCTTACTTTATGATAAAGCTTTTTGTGTCAAGTCGCGGATGCGGCGATTCTCCATCGTTGTCCATCGACTTAAAGTATTCAATAAATGTAAATCAGTAAGGGGGAAGATTTGTTACCCTGCGCCACACGTTGGCGTTGATCTGACCTATTTTCCTTTAATAGTACAACTTTCCTTTCTTTTAGGACTGATCGGATGAGTTTCTTTATTAGGAAATAGAAATTGGAGGGAAAAAATGTTTTATGCTGGTGTTTTTTTATAGAGAATAACAATTAGTTGGGGTTTTCTAAAAATAGAATCATAGGTATTACAATAATTTTTTCTGTTGATTTATGTGAAGTGTGATATAACAACTAAAAATATTAACCAATCTAAATCAGAATTAAAAAATCTTAACAACTTTTTCTCTTATAATAATAATAATTATTATTATTTTATAGTCCACGAATACCAGGCAATCTGTTTTTGGGTCTACAGACAGCTTACAGTATATATGGGACTCCTCATACTCCCAAATCTGATTTATGTAAAGTGTGATAAAACAACTAAAAATATTATCCAATAAAAATTAGAATTAAAAGATTTATATTTTTTCTTAATAAACATGATAACAATCATACATAGAAACATCATATCACAATCAGATAATACTTATTTTCTTTAAGGAAAAAATCTAAATTTGTGTAAGTTTATTTCATTCCATTTAACAGTTATTATTATTAATTTGACCACATGCAAATTGAAATTTGCAACACATGATATCCATAGATAGCCATGCACAAACACTACTCTCTAACATGTTAGCAAACTATTTAGGCCAGGGCTTAAATTTGATGGCCGTATGATCGTATTTAAAGATTTTTGCCGTAAAATACAATCAAAATTTTAAGAAGATTGTATCAGATGAAAGGAAAGATTTTGGATAGACTGTCAAAATTTATATAGAATTATAATGATATATATATATATTTGATTTATATATAATTTTACTTACAGTAAGGTATATCATAATGTTTTAAGGGCACCTTTGAATAGATAATCGTCATTAAAAAATTTGTTGACAGGCAAGGTCGACCGTCAAATTTAAGCCCTGATTTAGGCTACATATATCTTACCATTGTGCTTGGCCTCTATTTTCATATTCCCTTTTAATTCCTACATTTGGTGGTTTTGCACGTATTTTTCCAGTGTATACATGTTGTTTCAAATATGAGTGTCTTAGTGTGCATATTGCTTTTTTTGACATGCATTTAGAGTGTAGCTTTTAGCTGAAGAGGATAAGGTTATAAATGTAATAGAGAAGATTAAGGTAGATTTAGCCTTTAATACATGGATCATTTGAGCAATTGCATTTAATTGTTACCAAATGTGTTCTCGGAAGACTTGCATGCACAAACAAGAATACCTACGACCAGGAAGCATTTTTTATACATGGACTTCAATAGCAAATTAACCCATAAATAAAATAACAATCTACATGTACACAACTGCTTTTACAAACAAACAATCTACCATGCAATCGAAAATCATGGAATTATGATCATGAACTTTTACACTGCAATGGCACTTGGGCCCCTCTATAAAGAAGACTCGATATGAGCATTAGAATAATGTATCACAAAAGCATTCTTGATTGCAAAAAATTAGTTCAAGAATGGACATATTTACAAAACTTATGGAACACTTATTAGATAACAACCTATGAGGAGATTGTAAAGATCTTTTGAAAGAAGATAATTTTAGCATCTTAACTTAAAAAGGTAAGAATTTGTTTTTAAGTTATAAATCTTTGAAATGACCAGGATACAAGTTATAGGAAAAGGCATTTGGATCAAGGAGTTACATGGTGCATCGGTGCCTCATGGACAACCAAGTCTGCTCTTAAAAGTTGCTAACCAAAAAGAAACTGCTGCAGTTTAGTTAGAAGCATTGCTTGATAATATAATATATTTTCGTTGATGATGCAAGAAAAAAAGGAAAATTGTTACTCTCATGGAAAACCAAGTCTGCTCTCAAAAGTTGCTCACCAAAAAGGAAATTTTTACAAATTGATTAGAAGCATTGTTTGATAACATGATATATTCTAGTTAAGGATGCATAACAAAAGGTTGCATGCATTACACCCTATGATTGTTGTACTTTCAAATTGTTTTCATAGCCATAAAGCCACAGTTACTACATCAAAGTTGAGAAGATTCAGACACTTTGCGCCAAGACCATTTCATTGAAAGGGCAACACCTGTACAATGAAAACTGATGATACAATGATGTTTTAGCTACAAAAAAAATAAAAATGTCACTTTCTTCATTGCATGTTATGGAGAGAATATCTTGAATAAACCTTGCAGTGAAGGTAGAAAAGTGTCAAGGATTTTCATAAGGAAACCCTAAGGACAAAGATAGGACATCCCTTAAAAAATGGGGCGTCCAGGAGGCATCCCTTCTTTGCTACTATTGGGAAACCTAGCCGTATACCTTTTAAATAGGGATTCATGATTTAAGAGATACTTTACGATGGAAATAAGAAGAAAATATCCATAGATGATGACAGATTGTTGACACTGGTCTTCTCATTGAAGGCAACAGTTTAGACTCTTAAGTTATAGACCAATGGTGATGATCTATTTGATGAGGAGTTACATTCAAACAAACACAAGTTCCTTCAGTGTAGTAGCGATTTAATTTGTTCCTTAATTCCTTAACTTCCATTATGAAAATTAAACATGATCAGTTTATTCATTAAGTGAAGACCAATAGTGGCGAGGAGTCATAGACCAACGGTGATGAAGGATCGATATACATTCAAACTCTTAAGTGAAGAGCAATGTTGATGAGGAGTTACAAACCAACAGTGATGAACACGAGGAATGATTCGATCTGCCTAATTCAAAAAAAGAAAGCTGCACCTTTTTAATCGCTGTGAGCCAGACTTTTTGACTAAAAAAGATGAGGATAAAAACAATTAATAATTTTGTTCTATATATATATTAATCCTTGTACTATTAAGAGAAATGACATTTTATATAATAAATATTGAAATAATATGCACAACTTTATCTAAATAAGATTAGAAGACTAATTTCTTTTGTCATGGAATTATAGCAGCAAGGTCATTTTTAAATTCACATTTAAATTTTATTGTTTTAATTAAGGTCTGTAGAGATTTTTAATGAAAATATATGAAAAAGAGATTTAAATTGTTTTTAATTTATTAGAATATTTTACTGCTCTAATTTTGATGCAAGAGAAGTATCTAAGTTTTATTATTTGTTGATAGGTAGGAAAATACTACAATTACCATCTAACAATTTGATGGGTGTAAAAGCAATATTTAGACATTTTTTAATATATATTTTATCCATGTGTTATCCCCATATATATGAAAGAACTCTTGGTGCAGTGTGGCTATGTCATGTGCATTGCATGCTTCTATTTCTTCATGAGAAATCATATTGAATGCCTTTGATTATTTAGGATTTTTTCAAAGATTTCAAAATGTTGCAAGTTATTATTTACAACACATTACCTTGTTCAACTCAAAATGAGCATATTATGATTTGTAAAAAATATCAAATTTGTGGGTTAATAATGAAAGGTTTATGAAATTCATATGTAAAATACATATATGTGAGTTGTCAGAGTGAAATTTATATTACAAGATGCAATTTTTTTTCTAGCTATAATGTTTCTTTATTAGTCTTTGAATTGAATAGCAATGCATATTTTTAGTGCTCCAGTTATAATCATCTAATGCTAATGCATTTCACTACAAATCTCAATCTCCTAGTATTATGTAAAGAGGGTTAGTTGAAGGGCTTACTACACAAAGTCACCATGTATACTCTTCTATGTATCATCAACTATTATACAAATACATTTCCAAGAATGTAATTTCACAAGCTAAACTTATCCAATTTCTCATCAATCATAGAGGATTCACATTCACTTCATGCACATATTTTCATAGCAACCTTACAAATATGTATGTCAAGTGTGAGAGTTTGCTTGATGTGCACAAAGTGTTTGATGAAAAGATAAAACAAGAGCTCCCTACATGGAATGTCATAATTTAAAACTATAGAAGAAATGGCAATCCTTAGGAAGCATTAACATTATTTCATCAAAGGTAATTGGAAAATTCCTAACTTGATTAATTATTTTTTGTCAACAAAATAAGAGCTTTGGAATAGGGCATGGTCATCCATGAATAATTATGAAAAGGATAATTTTATCAAATCTTATAGTTGTAAATGTTCTAGTAGACATGTATGTAAAACATGGAAGTGTCCCAAAGGCATGTCAATTATTTGAAAAATTGATTGGAAGACATTTAGTCTCATGGAATGTAATGATTGCAAGATATGCACAAATTGGAGATTTATTTAAAACACCTTGGAAACTTATGTTTAATTTTTAGGAATTGAAAAACCCTCACCAATTCTTGAAAACCTTAGAGTTCACCAATTCATGAAAAAATTGGTGAAGAACATGGACAACCAAACCTTAAGAAAACTCTTCCATCAATTCCTTGACATCCTCTTGAGATGCAAGAAAACCTAATAGGTTAAATTGAAAATAATAAAATAAAACTTCAAATTATATTGATCAATAGGTTGAGAAATCCAAGTGGAACTAGTTCCCATCAATCAACCCTTGCCACTTCATGGGAATATATAATCTCTTATATAGATTTTGTGAGTGGCTAAATTAACATGTGGTTGAATAAGAGGGAGGAAGGGTGAAAATTTTAAGCCACCAAATTACCCTATCAACAAGTAAAAGAAAATAAAATATTGAAATATGATTTGTTGCAAGGACGATTGTTGTTGCACAAAAATATTGACCTGTTAATGCCCAATACAATTGCTAAAGTTAATGAATCAACATGAAGTGGTTAAGCAATGTCACGAACCCGAGCATTACACTGCATAGCATAAGGAGACCAAGGGCACACACCTTGCAATAATCCCCCCAATGCAAGCGAGGGGTTTGAACCCGTGACCCAATCTCTGATGCCAATTGTTGCAAAGACGATTGTCGTTGCACCAAAAGATTGACTTGTCAATGCTCGATACAACTGCCAGAGTTAATGAATCCATGAGAGGTGATTAAGCTATGTCACGAACCTGAGCATTGTGTTGCACAACATAAGGAGACCAAGGGCACACACCTTACACATGATTTGTGTGCATTTTTCATTGATCCACAAATAAATGCACCCCTATATAGTAGTTGCAAGAGGTATCCTATCTATTGGTGCCAACATCAAGGAATAAGGATTTTTTGGGAGAGTTGGTGGATAGTTTTTTTACCATCCTTCATGCAACAATAATGAGCTCCCATGATATTTTTGGAAGAAACTCTATTGTTAGTTTATCATTAATGAGATCCCAAACTAATTTTACATGTATGAGTTCCAAGGCAGAGGTTCGAACTCTACAAAGGATAGAGAGGGGACATGTTATGCTTAGGACCAAGCATAAAGACCCCTTACTAGGCCAAACACTAAGCATTTCATGATCCTTTTTTTTTTGAAAGAGAGTGTTGAAGTGAAGACTCTAGAGTCCATAAAATCCCTCACACAAACCTTTTTACAACAAACCAAGCCTTTATAATAGTTTGACAATGGTGGGGCTCACAGGTCTCAATAATCACCTCACCTTTGCAAAAATTTTGGATCTATTTGCGATTAAGGATTTGAGGATTCTTGGGATTTGTGTGGCCAACAATAGAACACTTCCATATTGGATATTATGGTGTTCACATGTGACTTGCTAGACATAACATTTGGTATTAAAAACAAGTAATTTTGAATAAAGTTTAAATATTATTTACTATATATTTACTTTTGAAATGTAAGATTAACTATATTCATCTATGTTAATTGAAGATTATTATAAATTGATTGTAATACAATTTTAGATTCAAAGTTTTTTCCATATATTTATTAGTCCTTCAACTCTCGATTACATGATCATGTCGAGTCTATAGATATGTAATTAGCAAAGAAATAGTAAATATAGTACATGCAATTTTTTACTTATATGAATGGTGATATTAAAATTCATATTGGATGGTGAGTTCAAGTAGATGTTGGACTTTCAACATCAAGACCTATCGTTGGGAGTGGTCATATTCTTTTACTGAGGTAAGATTTACTATTTTTTGTTAGGAAATGGTGTGTTGTCCACCTTGCATAATGTTATAATGTAGGGTAAATGCAAGAAGTTGGGTCCACGAAGAGGGGAAGTTTGGCCCCAAAAAATGTCGAAAGGAATGGGTACCCATTTTAAAAAAATAGGGTACTCATTTAGGAACGAGATCTCGAGCCTTAGATTGAGATCTCATTCCTAAACGGGTACCCATTCTAAAAAATATGGGTAACACTTGAAGTGTATTTGGGGCAGTTGAAGGGGTCCACTCCTAAATGGACCAGTGATGAAGGAATTGAACAATCCTTCAAAAAATTCTCTACATCTCTAGAGAGCATGGAGAAGAATGTGTCAGAGAGGAACATGAATACAAACCTAAAGAACATGTATGGGTCCTCCTAGGTTCCATACATGCTATTCTATTTGGGAACCACCAATCTCTCCAATTAGGGTGGATTGACCGACAAGGGGATTTCAAACGAAATTTCTATTTAATTTTTCTCCCTTCACTCCAAGTTCAATACGGTGTCTCTTACTTTATGATAAACCTTTCATATCAAGTAGCGGATGTGATGATTCTACATCATCATCCAGTTATTTAAGTATTCAATAAATGTAAATTAGTAATGCTGATGTGTGGCGCAAGTGTTGGACTTATTTATTTTCCTTTAATAGTACAAATTTCCTTTCTTTTACTGGTGACTTATTTATTGAGGAAACTAAATGAAATCAAATAATCTTCTTTTAAATTATAGCAAATATTTCCCACATGTGATTCAAACAAAAGAAAGCTCCACCTTTTTGGGGGAGAGGTCTCATGCTCATGTACCTTATGATTTTAAATGGTACATCAATTTTTAATCTTATTTATTGGGTTTTTTTTATGCGAGTGAATAGCTTAAATCTATTGTTTCAACTTTTGGACAATTACAACAAATGCGAGAGGATTGATTATTTCCACAAAGGTCAAAAAGTGTTCATGTAGAGGTGATGCCTAATACATATTCTCTATTGCTCTAATAATCATGTACTTCCACCATCACAAAAAATACAAAAAAGTTCCTATTCATAATCATATTCCTACATATTACAAGCACTTGCACTAGGGGGTGCAAGAGTTACGTCGATAGAATACTATATAAAAAAAAACATGGTAAGGAGGTGTAGTTTGAAATATATACAATCTTGTTTGTAAAATTTACAAAATATTTGGGAATACATTCAAGTTTGTATTGATTATAAAACTATACACAAAGACTCTTTCTATCTCTCCAAAATAAGCAAAAAAGAAAATCCCAATTACTTCTATATTTTAAAAATATACATCGTTTCATTTTAATTATAATTTGGTTAACAATAGAAATAATAATCTCACTTGACAAGCAATCTTAAACATTGAGATTGCATCAAATATTTGGAAATACATTTTCAAGTTCTTATTGATTAAACAATTGTAGCTAAAGAATCTTTTTGCCTCTCCTAATTTTTAAAAGTGTCGATAGAAAGGTCTACAATTCATTAGTGCCTCCAACTGCTCGAATTGTGGAAATATACACACCTGCAACAAAGCCTATTAAACCTCCTGCCACAACCATGTTCTTTTTTCTACAAGTCAAGCTAGAGAATCTAGGCATAGCTCAAACCCTGAGATAGTAAAGGTTTAATATATGAAGTTGGTATTAGACAATTATATGTCCAAAATTATAACAATAATGAATGATGGAAAAGTACAACTACTGACTTTTAGTGCTTACAACCTGAATAATCACAAACTACAACAAACAAAACTAAGCAAGAGACCATATAACATGCAAAATACGCTACAAGGGATTGATTGCCTCTTTCACGATCCCATTTGTTCATCATTCAATTTGTTCCAAAATTTCCTTGTGAATAGTAAGGGAATCTCGCTTCAAAAGCCTATGAAAATCTATTTTATGAATTTTTATAAAAAATCACCTATAGTTTGCAACAAAGGAGAGAGTGAGATCATGGCAGAAGTCAGTAAATAATATCGCTTTACCCTATTGTATTAACAAAAAAATTACTCCCTAACATGGCCTTGATTTAGTGTTGTAATATGTCTAACATATTCGCATTAGGTCTCAGGCCCTTGTGAACTAAATGAGCCTATTGGTGCCTTATTTAGAGTTTTGTAAAGTGTTGTAACACACTTTCACACTTTTCTAGGGTTTTATTAAATAATTAGGATTCTTTATGCTTTAATTGGCCTTATTTTGCATCCACAAGCCTTAATTAATGCATCTTTTCGATGATAATTATGATGTATAAACCAACATCCAATCATAATCAGGTATTTTTAGGTTGTGTGGCCCTGATTTAGTGATCTGGGACTCATACGCCACCTTGGGCGTATGATTCCCACCTATGTTTTTGGGCCCAAATCTAGATTTCACACCTTTTTAAGCATTTTTTAAAATGTGTCCCATAATTATGCCTAATGAGACCCATACACCACTTCTGGCGTATGAGTCCCGTGTGGCCCAAAATCAAAATTATTTCAAATTTTTGGCAAGATTTTATTCTCCTAGATCTGATGTCGACTTGTAGTGTTGTAATTTCGAGAAATTTAACATAAACAAGTATGAATACGAGGTTATTTCACTCATTTTCACCTAAGACTTTTTTGAGAGCATATATCCTAAAAAAATTGAGTTCACAAAAACATTTAAGTGTTTATAGGATCATTGAAGAGCCTTCAAGAGTTGTTTATCAAGTATTTTGGAGCATTATTTAAGCATCAAGAATCATGTCAAAGTCATCATGCATAATGTTTATTTTTGAGCTAACATAATTTGTGATGTAAGGTTTCATGATTCATGCTAGCATTCAATTCAAGATCCATCACATTCAAGCAAGAGTCAAGATCTACATCCATTAGATCCATTTCATACATGTTTGCAACACTTTAGTGCTAGGGTTTGGTGAGTTGTAACATTACATTTTGTTCATTCATCATTCTCTTTTCCTATTTCATTTCATTTCGAGGTTTGATTACCAAAACAGGGTTTGACCAAGGCAAACCCCTTTCCACTAACAAAACAACATTTTCCCCTCTCTTTAGTGTGTGATTTGTAGATCTAGGTTGAAGACACATTGAAGAGAAAGTTTGGAGAAAGTTGTCAAAGTTGTCACCTTACATTGGAGATAATTGGAAGACATCTACATGATGCAAATCAAAGTTTTGGATCCAGAAATCAGGTGGAAAGGACAAAGCAGACATTGAAGAATAGAATCAAACTTTGAATTACCAAAAAACCCTAACTGGATTGATACACCACTTCTAGCATATAAGTCCTAGTTTGGTCAAATTTGTAGATTTCAAGAGTTTTAGTCATATCTCTACCAAATTTTAGTTTATGCCTAGAAACCCTAATTCTACCGTATGAGTCCTAGTCAGCATTAAAATCAATATTTGTAGCATTTCAGAACTTCATCCAGTCCTCTTCAGGTTTCCCAATGCACACCTTCCATCTCTCAACTTTTTGTTTTAATTTACATGCATTTTTAGGTGATTTAGTGAAGTATTGTGTTGCATTAGGTCTTTCATCTCTTTAGTCTTTCCAAGCTCTAGGTTGGTGGTGAACCCCTCTTTAGTTTATAATCAGACCCTAGGACACTACTATTACAAGATCTCTTTCTCCTTTGCATACTTTAGATTGACATCTCTAGGGTTTCCCTTCAATGGAATGATTGTGAAATGTGTTGTTTTATGTCGTAAGCCATAAAGCAATCCATTTTTCATTATTTCACCTATAAAATAATTTATTTATTTTTGCATTCCACATAAACTACAAAACTTCAGTAGATAACACTAACCAAAACTTTCTAGAAACTTTAATATATTTTAATCATAAAGAGTTCGCTTTGAAATTTCATGCCAAAGGGGTTAATCCACTTATTATTCTCTCATCTTAGTATTCAAGGAGATTGAAAGGAGCATAAAGCCTTTGAAATGTCTTAGAAAGCATTTGTAAATGTTCTCTTATGATATTTTGAAATCAAGAACCCAACTTTGATCTTTTCTCAAGAGATGAGAGATCCTTGCTTAATGATATCCACGAATATTTGAATACATTTAAAGAAACACATTTTAGAAGATCAACCATTGACAAGAGCTTAATTTTATGCAAGAGATTCTACCAAACAGATCTAAAACCCTGATAATTGTTGTCTTTCTTGGAGAAGGATTTATGTCCTTTTACCAAGTGTCAAGAATTCCAATCTTTTCAAATATTTCCCAACACAAGAGACCCTATAGACTTATCTGGAAAGTTCCAAACAAAAACTAAAAGGGATGAAGCCCCTTGGACAATTCCTCCTGTTTTTGGAATAGTACAAAAAAATATTTTAACTGACACTTTCAAAGGTTTTCCCTCTAGGCCATGGTCCTCACCTACCCTTCCCCTCCATGGCTCTGAGAATCCAACACCAATTCAAGGTAACTGAGTGTCTCTTTTTATTTTCTTGAACATCAAACCAAATTAATATCCTAGAAGAAAATGCTATTGAAAAATGAAGTATTTAGTAATCCACTCTTTTATTTCATTGATTCATTTAACAATCTACATAAAGGAAATTTGGTTACTACCAATACAATCAAGCATAGTGATTAATAGCATCTATTGCTATGTTATTTTGAGAATATTGTTTCTACACAAATATTTTTTACTCTTATCACAATCTTAAGAAACTAGAAATTATATAAAATATTTTATAGGCTTTCTGAAGTTAAAAAAAATTGTACTTACTGCAAGCTTTCCCTAGGAACAAGAGGAGGGGAAGGAGGAGAAGGAAGACATCCAACAACAACAAGAGAAGTTTGAGGAAGGATTATTCTTATGAGTCAAATAATGATCAATCCCTTGAATCTAGAGAGGAGGAGAGGAAGAGAAATAAGAAAAGGAGGTCTCACTATTCAACTAATAGTGGTAGTGATTCTAAAGCAACAACAAGGATGAAGAGGAAGAAGAGGCATGGAAAAGATGAAAGAAGCAGAAGAAGGATGAAGAGGAAGAAGAGGCATGGAAAAGATGAAAGAAGCAGAAGAAGGCATGTAGACACAATGACTTGTTCAAGTACAAACTATTTCACAAAATGAGAACATTGCTTCAGCATTTTGGTGTGAATTAACTATCTAAGAGGGAGAAAACATTCCACTTGTCCACTACAACCTATTTCACAAAATGGGAGTATCATTGTTTACCATGTGAAAAGCTTGTTTTGATCTTATAGTGTGAATTATATTTACAAGTAGAATGGCCTTAAATTATGAAATACATAAGACATATTTAAGCACTACTTCTTGATCCAAATTTCATTACAACTTCGATGTTTGCAAAAAGCAATAGCAATACTTACAAATTATGAAAAATTAAAAAGCTTCACCAAATTTTTGTACCATTATTGGCTTCTTAATATTGGAGACACTCAAAGGTTGTAGATCTTTTGAGAATTTATCTCAATTTGATGAGTGAAATACATTGTTTAGTAGATATGATACAAAAAGATCTAACATGAACCATACATGACCACCAAATGCTTATGAAATATTCACACTGTATAACTATCAAAGACTAATTTAATTCCAACCACTCAACATTTGATTTCATAAAACATAAGAGTGATGTAGCTGATATTCCAGGTTTTTGTTAACCATCAACAAATGCAATTATCAAAAAATTTAAATATATGGCACATGTTTTCTCCCAATCACAAAGAGAATTTAACACATTCCAACCATAGAGACTTCTCCCACCACTGTTTTGCATGCAATCACTATAAGTTAGAGTGTCAAAACAAATTCCCACATGTCTGGCCATAGCAAACTTCCCAACGCCAAGTTATCTATAATGAAGGAAAAAGATCCCCAAAAGACCAATCACTTCAAAACACCAATCACTTCAATAAAATGCACACAGGAAATATAATTTTTCTTTGTTTGACATATTCTCTAAACACCAAGTGCTCCAAATTATAAGATAAAAATAATATCTCCATGACACCAAAGTTATTCCAATGAAGTGCACACGAAATTATAATTTGCATGCCTAGTGTTTGAAGGAAATGCCCCAAATAAGTTAGGACAACTTAATTCATAGAGTACTCAAATGTTTACACAAAAAAATAGTAGTATCTCATTGCATACACCAAATTTAAACAGTACCTAATTATCGACATCAAATTTAAATAGTACCCAAATGCGTACACCGAATTTAAATAAACCCAATTGCTTACCACGTAGCCTTACGCTTGGTTTCACCACACATATCTCTTGAGAATCCCAAATTGGGAAAAAAATCACATTGTCATCTTAAAATAGATGAATTTTTAGCACAACTCTGCTTTGAAAAAGCCTAAGTTCTGAAAAGATTCTCTATGTTTTGAAACACTCCCAAGGGTAAGATATGAAACTCTAGATTTTGCCTCATCGTATGTATGAAAGGATGTTGGGGAAGGTTGCAGAGAGTGGCTTCACACCTACCAATAGCATTTACTTGAAGGCTTCTAAAGCCTTGTAAACAAAACCATATTGTGCCTATCCTACAATCATGGCATTCTACGAGGCTACATTTCTTTGAGGCATTTTTTCATACAGTTCACGTGGCTTGTTTATGCTTTCACTTTTTTCATACACATCCACCAAAGCAGTAGCAACTACAACATCTGAATAAAATTCCTCTATATCCTTTATGCAGGTTGGGAGGATGCTGGTAAAGGTTGCAGACATTGGCTTCACACTTTCCAATTGCAAATCCTTTTCAAAAAATTCATTTTGTGTACATCCTACAATCATGATACATAAACCCTTCCAACGTTCTCATTTTGGCATGGGCTCCGGAATACACTGGCAAATGTATACTGATCGGGCTGGAGAAACTATTTGTTCATACACGGTGAAACATCGCGACTGCCTCCTGAGGACACTTTACAACATCCGCCAAACTTTCCAGAGAACAATGCCTACATAGAATGAAATAAAATAGAACAAATAAACGATTTGCACAACATACAAATTCCAAAAATAAAAGTCACTGAGACCATGGCAAGTGAGTTAACTCAAGATTATGCACAAATTGTGTTGTCTGTCAATGATATCAATGAGAAAAAATGAGCAGTTTAGAGGAAAAATTTAAGAAGCCCTATCACAATAGATTTTTTTAAATTAGACGAACCAAAACCAATCTCCTTATAGCCATTATTTCAATCTGTAAACAAAAAGTGGATCTGATAAAATCTAGTTTTTAGGGCTTACGAAAATTTGATTCAATTTGGGGATCTACATATTAAATGTAAATCAATGAAAATGTGGTTTTCTTTAGAGATCCAAAAATTAAAGGCAAGATGTGAAGTGAGGAACAGTAAACAACCACGGGTAGATATTTTTGTTTTTTGACAAAATTTACCTTTTTTTCTGGCTAGGTTTCATCTGATAGAAGAGAGGTTTTACGACATGAGATAGGTTTCAAGCTGAAACCTCTCACTATATGTAGCCTATTGGCTGAATATTAATCATGTGAGCTAATACAACTTGTTTAGTAATATACTGAAATCATTTTTAAATCTAAAAATTTGATGGTGTGTTGTTCCCTGTTTCAACTGCCACATCAAAGACTCGTGGTAGCATCAACCACACTCTTCATTAAACTCAGTTAATAATTATTCATGTTTGAGTTGGGGATTATTTACCTCACTTTTCTCACCATTTTCATCATTTCCATCGTGCATCACTCTCCACCAACTACATTCTCCACCACATGATATGTTTGTGGGATACTCTCCATGGTTTCAAGTAAGATCGAGCTATCATTTCTCCTTTCAATTTGCAATCAATGGTACTTTTGAATCTATTTTGCTCTAGTAATTTATCTTGTTTCCATCATTATGTAATCCGTTCAGGGTTTAATTGTCATGAACCCATTTCCCTTTTACAGTGATATAATCAAAATACCATGTATAATTTGATACCCTTATTAAGCTATGATATAATTCTAAAAACCCTCATTTTTGTTCATGAAAGTGACAAATAAGGGGGTTACTTCTCATGTGTTTTTCACCAAACCATGTATAATTTTCTATATTTATTAAGCTATGGTTTAATTCTAAAAAGTGTCATTTCTATTCATGAAAGTGAAAAATAAGGGGCTAACTTCCCATTTTTCACCTTTTTCATAATTTTCCATCACGCATCACTCTTGGGTGCCTGCTCACACCATCATGCGATATGCTTGTGAGACACTCACCATGGTTTGAGGTAAAGTCAAGTTGTCATTTTTCTTTAAATTCATAGACAAGGATAGTTGCGAATCTATACTACTCCACTTATTGAATCTTTGTACCATCATTTTACAAAGTGTCAACAATTTCATTCTCATGATCCAGTTGCCCTTTTTAGGTTGATATTATCAACACACCATTTATATTATGATACCCTCTTTATTTAGGGTTTAATTCTACAAACCATTGTTTCTATTCTTGAAACTATGTAAATGTTTTTGCGGGTTTAATTCATTACTTATTCTAATGTTAACCACAGTTATAAATTCAAGGTTGTATTATATTACGAGTTTAATTCATAAAACCCCCTTTATCTTCATGAAAACTTGTACATATTTATGTCTTATTACATTTATTCCAAAAACCCTCATTTTTATTCATGAAAAAATATTTATTTATGTGGCCTTTCGCTTACCATCTAAACAAGCCACCATATATATATGGTTTGATTGATAATTTGTATATACTCACATTTACTTTGTGGGGTTCCATAATTTAGTTGCCTTTCAAATTGAAGGTTATCTTATGTTATGGGTTTAATTCTTGAAACCCTCAAATATATATTCATTAATTTGTATATATATTATATAAGTGTTGTTTGAGTGCATGAGGATCATGGATCCCTCAAACTAATCATAAAAAGGCCTTTAGTTACTTCCAAGATTCTTTCTATTTGAGAAGGGGAGAATAGAACCCCATGATTACTTACATAGAAACTAAACATCTCCATGTTCTTTTCCACAACTTCCCTAAATAAAACCAAAGCTTGTGTTCAAGACACTTTATTTTCTTCACAATTTGACATCAAATATATCAACAATGGTGCTAAACACAGGTGATTTATTGATGGATGATATTGCATTATTGACTACTTCATTGTTGGCAAGGAGTACTAGATTATGTGCTACCACCCGACCCCAAATCTTCTTTCCATCAACTACACCACATTCATGAGAAACACTTCATATATTTGAACATCATGAATATATCCACCCTCTAGCTTGTTTGTGCCAATTACCTTCATAATTACTACTTTTGTGCTTGTGGCATCAACCTTGAAGAGCCTCTAGATATGTTCACTAGTTGTCAACTATGCACATTGGCACTCAACTCTGAAGATTTTCTTCTCTGTCATTTTATGGTTATTTCCTTCACACACATCTACTTATACTACTTATTTGATTTCCTTTGATCTAGATGTTTGTATTTTTAGGACTTGCCAAAATCTCAATGAAGATTAATACTTCTCAAAATTAATTTTGTAGTCAAGCGATATTGAGGATGATAGGTTTGTAGGATCTTGGTCAATTTTATTTTGTTCATGCAACCCTTCTCAACATTGTGTTTCAATTTTTTCTCATCAATTCAATTTCTTAAATTTTCTTTGGATTGGGATCTCCTTTTCCTAGTTATTATTTTAGCTTCATTATCTTGATGCAACACTGTTCTGAACTTCACACTCTGGCATCCTCTTGAACTATCTAGTACCCTATCCAGTCCATCCCACATATATATGTTTTTTATTAGTTAAGTATGGAAAGGTCCCTGATCCCATGATTATAGCCAAAAGAGAAAAGAAGGAACCAAAACAAGGTGGGAAACAACACCACCAACAAGCATAAAAAACTAGTGTGGCATGCAGACCATCATTCAACAACGTAACCATAGTCTAGCCGATATTAATCAAAAACAAGAAGTTTCTACTAGAATACTTAAATCTACACAAGCCATTGATCAAATCTACCATATACCAGGTAGTCCTTAACCATAACAAGGCTATTATAAAATAGCAGTATGAAATTTGGAAATAAAATGACTAAAAGAGGATAGCAGTCATTTAAAAAGCAACAAAAAGCCATTACTTGGCTTTTTTCAATAGGTCCCCATATTCACCAATGAGGGAGATGTACTGCCTCTAGTCAGGTCCCTCTGAATCATCCAACATCTTTAAAACATCAGGCTTCCCCTACTTTTTCAACTTCCTAGAAATTTTTGTTTGTCCAAAAACAACGCCCATCATCACCCTTTGCATTAGCCTATTAGTTACCTTCATTAGCGTAACCAAGGCTTTCTCCATACTGTCCACCTAAACCTACGAAAAGGTTAGCCTACTCTTCATAAAATCAATGCTTGAGTCCTTAGTATTAGTTAGTTACCTTCATTAGCGTAACCAAGGCTTTCTCCATACTGTCCACCTAAACCTACGAAAAGGTTAGCCTACTCTTCATAAAATCAATGCTTGAGTCCTTAGTATTAGTCTCATTGACCATATTCCCTGCATCCTGAATAGTCAAATTATCATTCTTTTAATCCTCTTCTTTCTCAGTTTGTTCCTCCTCATCCTCTTCCTTTTCTTCATCCAATCCTTCTTCCCCCACATCATAGGTAGAATCCTCAAAATCCATTTCTTTAGAATCTCCTTCCTCTTGGGCTTCAAAATCTTCAAATTCCAAGTCTTCCTCTTCACACAGTTATTTTTTGTTTACCTTTCTTGTCCTTAGAAGCAAATTTAGCCAAGCGGGCAAACTTTCTACCACCAATTCCTCCACTTCCTTTCCCTTGCATGTTCTCTTTCAACTCCTCATTTTGCACACCCTCCTCACTAATAGTAATGACATCACTAGGATTGAGATCTATTTTTAATTTCTTCACCTTGGGAAAGTCCAAGAGAAGAGGCAAGTGTTTTGTCTTCTCCAAGGTAGCCTTCATGATCCCAGTCTCAAAAACACCTTTACCCTCAATTTTCTAAGTCACAGGAGTTGAGGGACTTGAGACATTGGCAGTAGGGGAAGGGCTCTTATCAGGAATTATCACCCTCCTAGTAGCAACTAAGGGAGGCGGGCAAGGGTTAGATGACTCGGTAGGAATTTCATGAATAGGGGGTTCCTCATTATCACCATCAAAACGGTTAGGATTATCATTTGTAGCTGCCAGAGGTTTACCGTGAAGGTTATGCACAAGAGCATGCTTATACAAGGCTAACATCAATCCTTGGTGCATAGGAGGACTAACACCCTTCTCTATATTAATTTGCAGAGAAGACAATAAGTAGAAGGGTAAATTGATTCTCTCTCCATGCCTAATATGATTGAGCAAATGGAAATGGTATGCATGTACCGACATATATCTACCTTCTAAAGTAAAATACCTCATGACAAATAGACTAACCAAAGCATAGGGAGGCGGGAGTTCTAACCTAGCATACCCATTTTGGAAACGTTTTAGGTTCTCCCCATCATCTAGAAACTTATCTGTGAACTTTTGATAATCAACCCTCTTCTTTTCCACTTTAATTCCTTGGTTTTGTAAACCAGTTGCTTCCGCTATGAACCTCGTCATGACCTCAAACTTAACCACTTTGATGGAAACACTTTCTTTCCTCCATGAATTGGTAAACTTGGCAGTAATATTCTCATTGTAACCCTTCAAAGATTTGAAAAAAGGAACCATGCCCGCATTTTCAAAAAGCCTCTATAAGTCCATATTTTGATTTAGTGCCTGGCAATTAGGAGGCTTGGTGCACTTCTTTGGACCTCCCATTTTAACACTCTACAAATTTTTTGACTATTGTGAGTTATTCCTCATAACCACCCACTTCTT
>VDFB02283129.1:0-132637 GCA_007258455.2 Sequoia sempervirens | reverse complement strand
TAAAATAATGAAATGCAAGAGAATGATAAACAAATAACATGAAAATGCTATCAACTTACCAAACCCTTGTTGAAGAAAATCTGAAGTTTTGTCAATGGATGCTCCAAAATGCTTGATTAGTGCTTGTAAGATGCTTGAATGCTTGAGTGAATGAAAATATTGCTTGAATGTGATGTGCAAATGTAGGAGATGTAAAATGAGGTGAAAATCACTTATTTATACAATCTTGTGCCTTAGTAACCCATTGATACCTCATGATAGGCCGACATCAAGTGATTTTGAATAAAAACCCAAAAGGAAATTTTAAAAATTTTGAATTTGGAGCCAAGCGGGACTCATTCGCCACCCATGGAAAATGGGTCCCACCTAGGACCTGAAAATGGGTGTTGGGAATTAAGTCATGTTTAATGTTATTTGTCGGCTTTACATTAAAAAATGCACTTAATTAAAGCTTATAAGGGCATAAAGGGGTTAAATAAAGCATAAGAAAGGTGTAAATAGTGAAGTTATGCCTAAAAAAAAATGAAACCTTGTTACAAGACTTTACAACACTTCAAAATAGGACTTGATCAGTGATGAAAAGGTGATTTTTAGGTGAATTGCAATGAATAGAGTCTAGAAGAGTGTAGAAATGCTTTATAACACTTCACAACACCTTCACAAGATGTCATTATTTGAATTTTAGAACCTAAATATGCATGTTCAAGCCATATTACAACATAAAATCAACAATTTGTTCACATCATTGTCTCATAGATAATTTTGAGCATATTCTCTTCAATGTCGTCTTTATTTCTCTTCATTTTCAAAATTTTACCATTGGTGAAGCATACTACAAAACTATAACAAAATATATCAATCAAGTTATAATACACTTTAATAATAAATTATAAATTGAAGTAATAGACAAGTGTGAACTTGAAGCATCACATTTATAGATCAAAATAATAATAACAGATTTTAAATTTGAAATGTAAATAATTCAAATTTAATTATTTCATCATCATGAAAACTCCAAGATAAGGAATGAATACTATTTTAAATTTTGAATAAAAACTTCACAATTTTATTAAAGAAAAAACAGTATAAACACTTACACAATTAATAAAATAAAATTTTGTGGACTTTGATTTCTACTGTTACATAAAAAATTTTAAAAATTAAAAAAACAAAACTCATACAATACTTTTCACATCTAAATTAGTAATTTTAATAATAATTTTATTTTTAAATTATTTATAAAACTAGCATTTTGGAGGAATAGATAGTGAACCCCTCTCCTTGAAGTAAGCTTCACCCAAAAATATCTTATTAGACTCCCCATTATAGTAGATTTTTCCATTCAATCAATTTGATATGTGTGCATGGAATTTCAGTAGCATAACACTACTTTCATGAAATTATGAGTGATGAAAATGGCTAAGTGGAGATTTTATAGATTTGGATGAATGAGATCAATAGTCAATATGACTTAATTTATCTCATGCAAGGAGATTGTGTCATGTGGCACAAGGAGAGGGAGTGAGAAGATTGATGGGAACCTGAGAAGATAGATGATAATAAATTTATAGATATTTTAAGTGCATTTACACATTTTAAACATAACATCCAAATGCAGTTGTATCATATTTTCCTACAAATCTAGTTCACAACTTAAATCCTACAATTACAAAAATTTGACTTTCAATCAAATAAATTCCAAAATAAGTAATTATCATGCTTACTCCCAACTACATATAGGATATTAATAAGGAATAAAATTCCTTATCATTCAAATACCTCTCCAAAAGGAATCAATGACTTCTCTATCATTCCTCATAATAAATTCATGAGGGTTAAGCATTCTCTTTCTATGTGGATATTAAGATTTTTGGAGGAAGATATGGTTAAAAGATTATTAGATGCTATCAAATTTGAGATTAGTAAGCATGGGAAATAGTTTATCCAATTCCTAAAATTATCCTACATTAGAATGTAAGGATTCATTGGTGCTCCATATAAGATTCCCAGGCATCCCAATGATAAGATTATCTTTGTACAAGTATTTAGATAATTAGTGGGCACTCATTTGCAATTATAGTCTAAGCATAGATTTGAAGTTCAATTCCCCATTGTTCTTAGTAGATAATCACCTAGTAGATTATGTCTATTAACGTACACGCCTATTCTTCATAAATAGTGAATAGAGAGACAAGTGAGAAGAACGAAAAACACATCATACATCTACTCTAACAAATATTATATCAAACTTCACATATATAAATTTTCTATTATATTTCTTCTAGATGTACCTCTATTAGAGATATATAACAAGAGCACCACTAGGATATATTGGAAACATATTGTATTATTTTTAGTTATACTCATAGTTGGTAGTGTGCATTTAGTTCATGAAAAAATTAACATCTATAATTCAATAAACCATTTTTGGGACTCATTTGGTAATACATGGAATTTTCTTTTTGTCTCTAATGCTAGTATATTTGGTGAAATCATAGAGCTTACCTATATATATATATGTAAGATAACAATATCATGGAGTGAATAGAAAAAATGATATATAAATGTTCATACGATTTTTAAACAATAAAGAGGACTACTAACTATATTAGTTTTATTTAGAATGGGTAGAAAGTGTAAATGGCAATCACTCATTGAACTACATGTGGAAGACATTCCCAACCAAGGAAATCATTTCTCAAGTGACGACCTTGAATGGACACCTATTGGAGATGATGACAATATGGACTTATATGCTGCAATCCCTCTTGAGAGACTCCCTCACTTTATCAAAGGAGAAAGTTTACTAGATAGTACTGAAACAACATTTTTATGTAAATATCATAAAGAGAGCAACATATCAAAACCTATCGACCACACTACCATGACATACTCCAGGTTTTCCTAGATTAAATATAATTAATAAGTATGTCATTTTTATATTTAATTTTTTTATATGAATTAATATATATGTTTTGTTGTGTGAATAAATAGATATTGGTGTGCTTTTGGCCGAACCAATCAAAGAAATAAATCTAAAAACATGGAAAGAACACAAAGGTTTATCCAAAAAAGGGGTTGTCAAACTCACTTTTATATTAGGGTCATGTATGGTAGACCACAAGTTCCATTAATTATGTATAATGATTGGAGCCATTGTGATGCCAATGGTGAAATTTTCCATGGAAAGGATGACCTTTCTGGTGATCCAAGGAGCAATTTTGCACCGAGGTTATCAAATGAATGCAAATCATATATTGAGTCTTTATTACTAATGGGTGTGGGGATCGACACAATATATGTGAACACTACTTAGACCATGGTTTGACTAAGTTGATGACTAAGAGGGATGCATGTTTGTTGAGGAAGGATGTGTTGAATGCATGGAAAAGAGTATGCTCCATTCGATCCCAAAAGAATGAAGATGATGCAATAAGTGTCAATTTGTGCCATGCAAAGGAGAAGGATAACTTCTACTATAAAAGACCAAACACCATGGAAAATGTTCCATTTATCAAAGGCATCCAAACACCATGGATGCAAGAAATGATGGTCAAACATTCACACTGACTCAGTTATTGCAATGGACTCAACATTTTTAACAAACAAATATGGTGTAAGTAAAGCAACATTTATTATAATTTTTTAGATTTTATTTAATCATTGATTTAGTTATTTAAAAATATTAATTTATCAATGTTTAATTCATGTGCAATATCAATTATATACCTTGATTGTTTTCTATGAACAAGAGGCTAGTGTACTTATTGCATGAGCCATATCCTTAAGAAATAAAGTTGAGGATCTAAATGAATGGCTAACAAAAGTTTATAAATGAGGGAAACAATGTCGAGAAGATTGGAATGTCAATGCATTCATGGCATATGATGCTAGTGTGGAGATTGAAGCTACAAGTTTTATTAGCCTTAGTTTTTACATTTAAACTTCAATCAACTCATTATAATTGATTAATATTTAGTTTATAAAAATATGTTTCATAATTTATAGCTTAAAATAGTTTGAATATAACATTTTATTGTCATAATTTACTTATCAAAATTTATAATGTAACTTGTAGATTATCATTTCAATGCCAAGTACTTTTATGTATTTGGCATGTACATAGAGCATGGTTAAAAAATGTGTACAAGTGAGTCAATATTTAATTAAAATATGTGAAAAATTATGTGTTTGAACCCCATAGATTGATATTATCTTTTACAATTTAGATATGCCAACAATAAGGATGTTAGTACAAATATGTTTGATAGACTGGGTGAGATAATGTATGCAATGAATCACAATGTAGACATCACTACTCACCTAATAAAAAAATTCATGGAGGAATTCAAAGAAGAGAAGAAATTTATTGATTACTTCCAAAAAAATTGGTGTCATGATGAGGGTTGTATTGGTAAGTTTTTCAGATTATTTATTGGTTTGTATGCATTTCCATTGTTAAAGTTGTTTTTTATGTTTACGAAGGTATTTTTATTATTTTTTGTATAGAAATGTGGGAAAAAAACTTTCGAAACTTCTCTCATGCAAACCAAGAAACCAATGCTTCCATAGAGTCATACCACTTCCGCATCAAGAGCCATTATCTAAGTGATTGTGCTAAGAAATGTACAAGGGAATGGATTGGCTTATCCATACACTTCTTCATAGGGTAGAGCCACTTTATAAAAATAAAAGATATTTGCAAACATCTAGATTTTTAACTAACTTTAAAAAATAAAGATATTACAGTACTGCATTAGAGAGGTCCAAAAAAATACCTGATACAAATTGTTATCCATATGATCTCCTCCCTAACACATACAAGATAAGAATTCAATCTGTTCCAATGAAATGGTACATCTTGTTAGGAAATTTGGACCAAATTTACATGCATGTGATTGTCAGTGGGAAAACAGGGGAAACACATGCAAACATGTGTTAAAGGTTTTAGATCTCGTAAAGAGAAGCATAACAAATGAGGAAGATCAAGTTGCTAGTAAGAGTCATTTAACATTTAAGTATTATATTTATATTTTAAATGATTTATATTTTTTTCTCAAAACTAACTAAAATAATCTTTTTGAATTACAAATGGTGTTGCTCCATTGGTTGATAATGATGATGATTTCAAAGGAAGATACAGTCATGATAATAATGCCACTGGTAATGATGATATGATATTTATAATAAAATATTCATTGATTTTTACTGTTCTTAAAATTTAATTAATGTTTTGTTTGTAACATAGATTATTGTATTCTACAAGAAGATCAAGATTTGATTGGGGTTGCCATTGGCGAAGACCAAAGAATTGGTAAATTTCAATATCACTATTTTTTTTAATGAAATATGAAATTTTTTAAATATTTTATGAATTTAATATTTATTATTTTTATTATAAATGGTTGTAAATCATATGATGTTTTCAATGATAATCCAAAATGCTATTGAATATTTGAATTCACTACTCCAAGATTTACCAACTAGAGAAGATTAAAAACATATCTTTAGTCAATGTGTTGAGAGATTTAGAAAAGATCTTCAAGCATCTCTTAATTCTTCCAAACTTACACCAATCCTTGGCTCAGAGGATATGCCTATGAGATGAATAGCACCATGGTTTAGTCCAAGAAAAATGCGCAAACATCGGTTTATTCATCGAAGAGGCAATGCCATCCATCAAGACTTGAATGAAAGAGTTGAAGAGCATGAAAATTTTCAGTTCCCTTCCATAGGTGGTATGAAGCAAAAGAAAAAAAAGGTCTCCAACCGTTCAGGCATAAAAATACAAGAAGAAAGGGTTATCATCAGAAAACAACATAGTGAGTACATTTATTCAAAATTATTTTAGTATTTTACATAGAAATAATTATTGTTCTTACATCACATATTAAAAATATGTCATTGCAGGTTTGGATGATCAAGACAATAATATAAGATATTGATTTCCCTTCTCTATTTATCCGAACCATGCAACAACCGATGAAATGCAAATTATTGAATCCAATTTTCTAACTATTAAATGTATTCATTCATTAAATGAGATATTTCTAAATTCCTATTTCTAACCAATTTTCTATAATTAATCAAATAAATAGCATACACAATTCATGAAAATCAACCATCAATGCTTAATGTTATACCTGGTCAGACATTTCAAAAAACTATTCTAGGTAATTTAGAATTTTAATAGTATTTTGATTAAGTATATATTGTATTGTTAGACTTAATGTTGTATCTATGTTGATTTATTAAATACCCATGTCATTGCAGCTTTAGATGATCAACAAAACACAACAATTGATGAAATACAAATTATTTGTGGTAATTTTATAATTATTAAATGTATTCAATCATTAAATGATATATTTTTGAATTCCTATTTCTAACCAATTTTCTATAATTAATCAAATAAATAGAAAATACAATTCATGTAAATCAACCATCAATGCTTAGTGTTATACTTGGTCAGACATTTCAAAAAACTATTCCAGGTAATTTAGAATTTTAATAGTATTTTGATTAAGTACATATATTGTATTGTTAGAATTAATGTTGTATCTATGTTGATTTATTAAATATACATGTCATTGCAACTTTATATGATCAAAAAACACTGAACAACATAGGTTACCATTTTCTATTGATCTTACAAAACACCAACAACAATAGATGCAATGCAAGCTAAAGATGGTAAATAAATTATGAAATGATTTTATAACAATTTTTTATGTTTAATTTTAAATCAATTTAATAACTAAAAGTTATGTAATTTACAGGTTTTGATGGCATTGCAATGGAGGATCATGTTCAACACTATTATAGATAATCAATACAGTTTATTGTACTTTCAACTTCTGTTGTATATTTACAATTTTTTCTCATTGGCCTAATTCTAAAAAATATATTGATATATGTTAATGAAAAATGGTATGATCATGTGTAAAGTTAGGTTCGATCCCTTAGAATTAATCCATTTATCATTTCATGCATTCACCTAATTTTTTATTTATCACACTTATTCATACACCTACTTCTATATAACTGTTAGCCGCCCAAATTTAATTATTTAGGTTTGAGAAGAGTATGAATTAATTGATGTGATCTTTTGCAAAGCTAGGTTAGATGCTACATGTGTTTCTTGTAATATTTAGGTTTGAGAAGAGTTTGTATTTCTTGTGTTTCTTGTTACACCATTTATCAATTTATAATTCAATATTATTTATTTTTTAATGTGTAGGGAAAGTAATTTTTATTTGACAATGGGCAATGGTCATTTACAATAAAGATATTATGAATAAGAGGAAAAAGGATAAAGAAGAAGAATAAATACCTTTGATAGAAAGGATGATAATAGATACTATTATATAAATCAAACATATAAAAGTCACAACATAACATTTATAGATCATTGTCTAAGTAACAATACAAAACCTGTTTAAAAATACTTTTATAGCACAATGAAGCATCAACACTAATAATATTCATAGAACTGGAACGAAAAATAAATGAAGGACAAGGCACAAGTGTTAAAGGCATTACACCTCAAAACATAGAAAGTAACTACTCAATTGACAAATTTGAACCTAATGACCAAGAAGTCCACATGTAAATCTCAAGTAGGAAAACATGATATATTACAAAATAAATGTACCATCTTTTATTTTTATCATTCATTGAGATCAAACACTTAAATTAAAGCTATTAAGACTTATTATGATAAGAAAATATAAATTTCATTAAACTCATTTCCCTTTAATTGAAAGGATTAAAAATAAATATCACATGCCTTTGAGAAAATAATACACATTGGAAGAATGCTTGATATGATGAATCAATTAGTTGTGATTCCTAATTGTTAAATTTTATAGATTTTCTAAGTAGATACATGTTGGAAGAATGCATTATCCCCACCTTAGTGTGCATGTGAAAAATATAAATCATGCATTTTAATGTAAAATCTATAATCATTAAGAGAGTATAGGCATTTTACCTATTATAACAAGAAAATGGGTTTTTTAATAATTAACGACTATGGTTTATTGGTGATAAACATGATTTTCTAACCTTAATTGTAACCCTAACTCTAACATAACCCTAATTTTAACCCTAACCCTAATTCTATCCCTAACTTAACCCTAACATTTATTCTAAACATATCCCTAGCCCTATACCCTGATTATAACCTAACTGTAACCCAAATTATAACTATAACCTATAATGTCCCTTGTTTAGCGAGCATTAGAGTTTTTTAGATTAGCCTATCATCGAGTCCTCGTAGGCTAATAATTGTGATTAGAGGGCCTTATGTGGGAGTTAATGGGTTCTCCATATGGCAATTGTTGGTGTTTTCTCCTCCAGTACATTGGCATATTTAGTGGTGATCTTTTTGTGTGGGTTTTTGGCCTGTTTATGTGTACTTACTATTTTTAGTAAGTCAGTGGGATGTTAGGGGCCAACCTTACTATTTATAGTAAGGCACCCTAGTGTGTAGAGAAATCAGTGGGCTAGCTTTTGGCATTGACAAAATTGATTAATAATGAGTTTTAATGGAGTTAAGATATTATAATTAATTATTAAATTCATTTCTTTAATAATAATTAAATAATAAAGTGAACTATTATTAATGATATATTTGACTTTATAATTGATGAATTTTTTTATAATATAAAGTCAATTACTTAATATCTTGAGTTGGGCACCCACATATTGGAGTATTTCAAACAGCAACAAAAGAAAATGAATATTTAATATATTTAATGATTGCATATGCCTTCCAGGGGTTGTTTAAATTGAGAAGAGGTATAAAAGGAATTTGAAAAGAAAATCATTCATTCAACACTTGAAATTTTGAAATACTTTGGTTGCGAGGAGAAAACATGGGTTTCTTCTTCAATTTGATCATGGAGAACATTCATTCTCTCTTATTTGTGCAACCTACAGATGTGAGATACCATCCAAGGGTTGTTGTTTCAAGTGGCTTTGATTCAAAAGTCACATTGTGCATAATAGAAGAGATTATCATCAAAATACATAAGGTTTTGATAGTAGATCAATAGTTTTGAAGCCAATCATTAATGAAAATTTTCATTGTTGTTTATGTACCTTATTCCTTGCACGTGGCGATCACAAGTATGCATATTTAAAGTGTTTATCATTAGAAATTTGTAGGGTTTGAGGAGTTGGTTTAGATCATTGAAAAGATAAACAATGGAGACCTTAAATTTATAAATTGCCAGTACCATCTTCTAATGCTATGCGAGAGTTTAAGTAAGGCTGGAAAGTTATTTGTTGGGCCATACTTCTCCATCTAGGTTGGGTCAGGGTGTGTTAATCCCAAGGCCAAGCAATTCATTTTGGGGCATGAACACTCCTTTTTGAAGGTCGATTTGGGCATAGCATATGGTTTAGTGATGTTTCATGATGGAGAAAGGAGATAGGCATCCAAAATAAGATGCTTGCTGATGTTGATTAGCTTATATAAAACTTTGCAAACATTCATATGGTCTTCCGAGTATGATTATATTGTATATGCAAAGGAAATAATAAATATGTTTGAATTTCTTATTGCTTTTGCTTCAATGTTCATCTTGCTTGCATTTGTATATGCATTGTCTTTTCTTTTTCCTTGGCAAACTTTTCATGAAACACAAAAAAATGAAACAAAAACTAGAAAACACAAGCAAAAACAAGTAGATATTTTGGATTAGCAAATATCTCAACAAGGGATGGGATATTTCATAACCCTGCTCATATTTATAACATTAACACTAAATCTAACTATAACCCTAATACTATATGCTAATTCTAACCCTAATTGTATTCCTAATCATAAGCATAATTCAAACCCATAATCTAATTCAAATCCTAACTCTAACCCTAATTCAATTATAACCATAATTATAATTCTAATAATAATTCTAACCCTTTCCCTATTCCTAACCTTAATGCTCACCTTAACCCCATATCTAACCTTAACCTAATTCTAAATCTAATTCTAATTCTAATTTTAAGCATAACCTAACCCTAACCATAACCTTAATTCTAGCCCTAATTTTAATCCTAATTGTAATCCTATCCCTAAACCTAATTCTATTCTAACACTAACTAAAACTCTAATTCTATTCTAACACTAATCTAAAACCTAATTCTAATATAATTGTAACCCTATTTCTTATTCTAATCCTAATTGTAACCTTAATTCTATTTCTGACCCTAATTCTATTATAATTGTAATCCTAACCCTAATTATAATTGTAATCTTTATTCTAACCCTAATTATAACCTTAACCCTGACCCTCATTCCAACCCAAACCCTAATTGTAACCCTAATTATAACCCTTAACTTATCCCTAATTCTAACCATATGTGTAACTCTAACCCTAACCCTCTTTCTACCCTTTATTGTAATTTTAACCTGAACCCCATATAATGCCATACCCTAATTCTAACCCTAACTCAGACCTAACTCTAACCCTAATTATAATCTACAATTAGAATTAAAAATAGAACTAAATAAAAAATTAAAAAATTTAAATAAATTAAATGAGTATATATTATTTTTAGGAATAATCTATACAAATTTTAAATTTTATTTTATATTCAAATTAAAAATAAATACATTTATTTAATAAATATTTATTTTCTATTTTTTTAAATAAATATGAAAGTATAAATACAAATAAATATTAAATATAAATATTAAAAAAAATTGTCTTACAATTTATTTATAGTAATAATAATAAATTACAATTAAATATAAAATTGTATTTTTTAAAATTATAAAATTAAAAAATGAAAAAGAATATATTAGTCAATGAATTAAAAAATAAAAAGATTAATAGAAAATTAGAGTGGAAGAACATTTATAGTGGGGTTTCTTTTCGTTGATGGTTATAGGGGAGAGGACCCAGTAGTGGAGCGTGTTCCAATAGTTGTGAATGTTTTTGTTAATATAATGTCCAATAGTTGTTTATATAATGCCAATAGTTGTGACTTTACTACCCGTAATTAAACAAAATGTATTCTTTTGATCTAAAAAGTAACCAATCATGTGATGCCACATCAGCATGATGTGAATGCACAACTATTGGTCTCACTTTTTTTTTGGGCCTTTTTAGACACCTTGACAAAAAGCATGCTGATGTGGCATCATATTTGATGATGTGGCCTTGAAACAAAAGTTATAAGCAGGGGACTTGCCAAGTAAGCTGCTGTAAAAAATTGGGAGTGATTTGAAATTTCCACGTAGGATAATTAGAACCGCGAAGTTAGGGTGCACCACTACTGGATCCTCTCCCCTAGGTAAAGTGAGTGATGCGTTTTATTTTAAATTCAAATCTATTGCTGGACGCATTTTGAGCAGGTATGTTTCTTCTAGAGAGGCATAGCATCCGTGCCCCGGCGCCGTGCATACCTGGGGCTGGATAGCCACTGCCTAAAAGTAGTAATCACAAATATTCGCCCCTAGGATTGCGTGCAGTAGGGACCACCACCAACAACTCTCATTAATATCTTGTCATTTCAATTTTAATTTTACTCACGTTTTGCATCTTTTATATCTGTACGGTGTGCCAACTAATGTAATATCAAATTAACTACAGTTTCAAAAGTCCGGGCTTTGAATGATAGTCTTTCTGAAAACTCATTCACATCTAGATATCACGTTCAAATTGTGAGAGCATAAGTTCATAATAACCATGTGAGAACTTGGATGTTAGCAGCATGACTCTGGTTGAAAAAGTTGGTAGGCTATTGCAGAATTTCAGTATACCAAGAAAAGCTATCCACTGGAGTAAAGAGTATTAATGCAATTTACTCCCGATGTGACATGACTAAATCGTGGTCGACATGATGATGGGGGGCAATGTGCAGACTGTACCAAACCTTATCACAATTTCATTTGTGATAAATGCGAATAATGTGCAGACTGTTTGGCGTTGTGAACATTATTATAAGTTTTCATTCATTCATTCATTTATCTTTTCGATGAAACATTAAACACGTTGCCCTGAAACGAACAGACGCTTGTCCATCTATAAATAGGCATGTGGAGCAGCAGTAGTATCTCAACGTCAACTAGTGTGAGTGCTTAACCAGTACGTTCAAGTTGTTTAGCGAGAAGAAGTTGGTGAGAATTAGGTTTTTTAAGTTTTGCGAAGATGAATGTGAGTGGCTTATTGAATAACATCTCTGTTCCGAGTGTTCCAACAATTCCAACATGGCCATTGTCCTCTAAAAATGGGGATGCGGAGGAGTATGAAATCAAAGGAGAAGTGGTGTTAATGAAAGCATATCTTGCTGATGTCACCGACTACTCTGCCACCGTGGTGGACACGGTCTCTGAGTTGCTCGGGCAGAAAGTGTTTCTTCAGCTCGTCAGTAGTGACAAGATCGATCAAGGTAATATTCTTACTAAGCTCGTCAGTGGCTTCATTAACATTTCATTTGTTCTCTCATAATTAATTTAATGACTGCTTTAATAACGGCGTAGATACGGGAATGGGGAAGAAAGGGGCGGAGAAATCAATAAGCTGGAGCCCGCTGGATGGCCCCATCGCTGGCGACTCGCGATTCTCCGTCACCTTCACGTGGAAGTCAGAACTGGGAGTGCCTGGCGCATTGCTTGTGAAGAACGCGCACCCGAGGGAATTCTTCTTGAAATCGCTCTCGCTCTCCGCTGTAACTGGCAAACTTCCAGCACTTCGTTTTTTCTGCAACTCCTGGATCTACCCTTACTACTTTTTCAACAAAACCCCGCGAGTCTTCTTTTCTACTCAGGTAAAATAATTTCCAATAAAATAATTTGAGAAATAATCATGGAGCGATGATCATATTATTAATGTATATTATATCCTCAATATTAATGGTTTCAGAGCCATCTTCCCAATGAAACGCCGGCGGGTTTGCTAACGTTGAGACAGCAAGAGCTGACTTCTCTGCGAGGAAATGGGACCGGAGAGAGACAGTTGTGGGATCGTGTGTACGACTACGATCTTTACAATGATCTGGGCAACCCAGATAGTGATCCCGACCTACGCAGGGAGGTGCTTGGTGGATCGCAGGACCTTCCCTATCCCAGAAGATGTAGAACTGGACGTGCCCCCGCTAAAACAGGTTCTCTAAATATTAGTTTTAGAGCATCGTGCCTTTGTCTAGTGTTCACGGTGTCTAATAATTGATTTCAGTTTTATCTTTTCGGTGATGAATGATAGCATTTCTAATATTACAGATCGGAAGTTTGAAAGCTTGCCTCTCTTGCCAACTACCCAATTCTTCATTCCGCCGGACGAGAAGTTCCCTCATATCAATCTGTCCGACTACAGGGCTAATTTGGTGCGAGCGTTCGTCAAAAAAGTGGTACCTACACTCAAGTCAATATTTGGTGACAAATTCAACTCGCTGCAAGATGTGAAGGATATTTACAGCAAGGGAATCCCCAAGTCTATCAATTCTGTTATGGATCTTAGTCGAGACCTAATTCCCCTTCAAATGGTGAAAGGAATGCTCAGCACACAGGACCAAGCACTTATAAATTTCACAGTTCCCCAAGTTTTCAAGGGTGAGAGATCAATTTGAAGCGATTCCTTCTAGTACTAGTTGTCAGGTAAATAGTATACTAAAATTTCAAATTTTTGTTTGCCACCCACAGCTGACGAGCGTGCTTGGAAGACAGACGAAGAGTTTGCGCGTCAACCTCTTTCGGGTCTCAATCCCATGACCATTCAATGTCTGCAGGCAAGCAAATTGAAACACTGGCTTCTTTTAATCTAATTTGGATAAGAAAATTGAAACAGTGGCTTATTTTAATCTAATTGTGACGCCCTTCTTTAAACTTGACACAGAGCTTTCCTCCATCAAGCAGCTTGGTCGCCGAGTTATATGGCCCTCAGGAGAGTTCTATAACAGCAGAACACATCGAGAAAAACCTGGATGGCCTGTCTGTGAAGCAGGTAAGTTATATCCATATAGTGATTCAATTAGTTCCACATGATATCGAAGAGAGAGAGGGACTACTGATCTTCTGTTCAATCTCATGATGTGATTATATATGAATGACTTCATTAGGCTTTGGAAGCAAAAAGACTTTTTATTTTGGATTACTACGACGCATACATGCCCTACATCGAACGCATAAACAAAGAATCAAATGAGCGAAAAATGTATGCCTCCCGCACGCTCTTCTTCCTTACAGACCAAGGAATTCTGAGGGCTGTTGCAATCGAGTTGTGTTTGCCTCCCACCAGTCTCACCCAAGCTCAAAGAAACGTTTACACCCCTGCCCAAGACGGAGAAGAAGGAGCTTTGTGGCTGCTCGCCAAAGCTCATTCAAGAGTTAACGATTCCGGTTATCACCAGTTAATCAGTCATTGGTAAGAGCAAATTAAAACAAGAAACAGTAGTTTAGTGTATTTATACTATAACTAATATCAAGAGGATAAATGAATGCCATGATGATGACTTCTCCCATCCTTTTATACAGGCTAAGAACTCATGCCGTCATCGAGCCCTTCATCATTGCAACTCACAGGCAGCTGAGCAAAATGCATCCCCTTCACAAGCTATTACTCCCTCACTATTTTGACACCATGGACATCAATCAATCTGCCCGGCAGATTTTGATTAATGCAGGTGGTGTTATCGAATCAGGGTTCACACCCCACAGATACGCCATAGAGTTGTCCTCTAAAGCATATAAATACTGGAAACTCAATGAACAAGGCTTGCCCGCCGATCTCATCAAAAGGTATAATACTCTGTGCTCTGTAACTCTCTACTGCCAAATACCACGTATCATATACATAGTTACAAGTTACATCTACGCAATTGCAGGGGTATGGCAGTTCCAGACTCAACTGTACCTCATGGATTGAGGCTTGTGATAGAAGACTACCCATATGCAGTGGACGGTCTGGAGATCTGGGCTGCTTTAAAGCAATGGGTGAGTGATTATCTGTCTCTGTACTACAAGAGCGACGATGCAATCAAGAAAGACACAGAAGTGCAAGCGTGGTGGAAGGAGGTGGTGAACGTGGGGCATGGAGACCTGAAGAATGAAAGCGGATGGTATCAGATGGATTCGGTTGAGGAAGCGGTGGAAGCAGTGACGACTCTCATCTGGGTTGCATCTGCTCACCATGCGGCCGTAAACTTCGGGCAATATGCGTATGGAGGATATATGCCCAATCTCCCCACTCTCAGCAGACGCCTCATTCCTGAGAAACATTCCCTTGACTACGCCGAAATTGTGAAAGACCCAGAGGCATTTTTGCTCTCAACTGTGTCCGCCCCGAGTCAGGCCACGACGGTGATGGCGGTGCTGGAGCTTCTATCCAAACATTCGACGGATGAAGTGTATTTGGGGCAGGTGAAAGGGTCCACTCCTGAATGGACCGACGACGAGGGCATTGAACAAGCCTTCGGCCAATTCTCTGCAACTCTGGCGGGCGTGGAGAATAATGTGTCGGAGAGGAACAAGAATCCAAACCTGAAGAACAGGTATGGGCCCTCCCAGGTTCCGTACACGCTGCTCTTTCCGGGCACCACCGATCTCTCCAAAGAGGGTGGATTGACGGGCAAGGGGATTCCAAACAGCGTTTCTATTTAATCTCTCGCCCTTCGCTCCAAGTTCAATATCGTTATCTCTTACTTTATGATAAAGCTTTTTGTGTCAAGTCGCGGTTGCGGCGATTCTCCATCGTTGTCCATCTACTTAAGTATTCAATAAATGTAAATCAGTAAGGGGGAAGATTTGTTACCCTGCGCCACACGTTTGCGTTGATCTGACCTATTTTCCTTTAATAGTACAACTTTCCTTTCTTTTACGACTGATCGGATGAGTTTCTTTATTAGGAAATAGAAATTGGAGGGAAAAAATGTTTTATGCTGGTGTTTTCTATACAGAGTAACAATTAGTTGGGGTTTTCTAAAAATAGAATCATAGGTATTACAATAATTTTTTCTGTTGATTTATGTGAAGTGTGATATAACAACTAAAAATATTAACCAATCTAAATCAGAATTAAAAAATCTTAACAACTTTTTCTCTTTGATTTATGTAAAGTGTGATAAAACAACTAAAAACATTATCCAATAAAAATTAGAATTAAAAGATTTGTATTCTTTCTTAATAAACATGATAACAATCATACATAGAAATATCATATCACAATTAGATAATACTTATTTTCTTTAAGGAAAAAATCTAAATTTGTGTAAGTTTATTTCATTCCATTTAACAGTTATTATTATTAATTTGACCACATGCAAACTGAAATTTGCAACACATGACATCCATAGATAGCCATGCACAAACACTACTCTCTAACATGTTAGCATACTATTTAGGCCAGGGCTTAAATTTGATGGCCGTATGACCGTATTTAACGATTTTGCCGTAAAATACAATCAAAATTTTAAGAAGATTGTATCAAATGAAAGGAGAGATTTTGGATAGACTGTCAAAATTTGTATAGAATTATAGTGATATATATATTTGATTTATATATAATTTTACTTACACTAAGGTATATCATAATGTTTTAAGGGCACCTTTGAATAGATAACCGTCATTAAAAAATTTGTTGACAGGCAAGGTCGACCGTCAAATTTAAGCCCTGATTTAGGCTACATGTATCTTACCATTGTGCTTGGCCTCTATTTTCATATTCCCTTTTAATTCCTACATTTGGTGGTTTTGCACGTATTTTTCCAGTGTATACATGTTTCAAATATGAGTGTCTTAGTGTGCCTATTGCTTTTTTTGGCATGCATTTAGAGTGTAGCTTTTCGCTGAAGAGGATAAGGTTATAAATGTAATAGAGAAGATTAAGGTAGATTTAGCCTTTAATACATGGATCATTTGAGCAATTGCATTTAATTGTTACCAAATGTGTTCTCGGAAGATTTGCATGCACAAACAAGAATACCTATGCCCATGAAGCATTTTTTATACATGGACTTCAATAGCAAATTAACCCATAAATAAAATAACAATCTACATGTACACAACTGCGTTTACAAACAAACAATCTACCATGCAATCCAAAATCATGGAATTATGATCATGAACTTTTACACTGCAATGGCACTTGGGCCCCTCTATAAAGAAGACTCGATATGAGCATTAGAATAATGTATCACAAAAGCATTCTTAATTGCAAAAATTTAGTTCAAGAATGGACATATTTACAAAACTTATGGAACACTTATCAGATAACAACCTATGAGGAGATTGTAAAGATCTTTTGAAAGAAGATAATTTTAGCATCTTAACTTAAAAAGGTAAGAATTTGTTTTTAAGTTATAAATCTTTGAAATGACCAGGATACAAGTTATAGGAAAAGGCATTTGGATCAAGGAGTTACATGGTGCATCGATGCCTCATGGACAACCAAGTATGCTCTTAAAAGTTGTTGACCAAAAAGAAACTGTTGTAGTTCAGTTAGAAGCATTGCTTGATAATATAATATATTTTCGTTCATGATGCAAGAAAAAAAGGAAAATTGTTACTCATGGAAAACCAAGTCTGCTCTCAAAAGTTGCTCACC
Organism: Sequoia sempervirens; assembly: GCA_007258455.2. Lineage (NCBI taxonomy): Eukaryota > Viridiplantae > Streptophyta > Pinopsida > Cupressales > Cupressaceae > Sequoia > Sequoia sempervirens. The sequence goes on along the minus strand of VDFB02283129.1, from coordinate 115,088 downwards.
AAAAAGGAAATTTTTACAAATCGATCAGAAGCATTGTTTGATAACATGATATATTCTAGTTAAGGATGCATAACAAAAGGTTGCATGCATTACACCCTATGATTGTTGTACTTTCAAATTGTTTTCATAGCCATAAAGCCACAGTTACTACATCAAAGTTGAGAAGATTCAGACACTTTGCGCCAAGACCATTTCATTGAAAGGGCAACACCTATATAATGAAAACTGATGATACAATGATGTTTTAGCTACAAAAAAAATAAAAATGTCACTTTCTTCATTGCATGTTATGGAGAGAATATCTTGAATAAACCTTGCAGTGAAGGTAGAAAAGTGTCAAGGATTTTCATAAGGAAACCCTAAGGACAAAGATAGGACATCCCCTAAAAAATGGGGCGTCCAGGAGGCATCCCTTCTTTGCTACTATTGGGAAACCTAGCTATATACCTTTTAAATAGGGATTCATGATTTAAGAGATACTTTACGATGGAAATAAGAAGAAAATATCCATAGACGATGACAGATTGTTGACACTGGTTTTCTCATTGAAGGCAACAGTTTAGACTCTTAAGTTATAGACCAATGGTGATGATCTATTTGACGAGGAGTTACATTCAAACAAACACAAGTTCCTTCAGTGTAGTTGCGATTTAATTTGTTCCTTAATTCCTTAACTTCCATTATAAACATTAAACATGATCAGTTTATTCATTAAGTGAAGACCAATAGTGGCAAGGAGTCACAGACCAACGGTGATGAAGGATCAGTATACATTCAAACTCTTAAGTGAAGAGCAATGTTGATGAGGAGTTACAAACCAACAGTGATGAACACGAGGAATGATTCGATATGCCTAATTCAAAAAAAGAAAGCTGCACCTTTTTAATCACTGTGAGCCAGACTTTTTGGCTAAAAAAGATGAGGATAAAAACAATTAATAATTTTGTTCTATATATATATATATATTAATCCTTGTACTATTAAGAGAAATGACATTTTATATAATAAATATTGAAATAATATGCACAACTTTATCTAAATAAGATTAGAAGACTAATTTCTTTTGTCATGGAATTATAGCAGCAAGGTCATTTTTAAATTCACATTTAAATTTTATTGTTTTAATTAAGGTCTGTAGAGACTTTTAATGAAAAGATATGAAAAATAGATTTAAATTGTTTTTAATTTATTAGAATATTTTACTGCTCTAATTTTGATGCAAGAGAAGTATCTAAGTTTTATTATTTGTTGATAGGTAGGAAAATACTACAATTACCATCTAACAATTTGATGGGTGTAAAAGCAATATTTAGACATTTTTTAATATATATTTTATCCATGTGTTATCCCCATATATATGAAAGAACTCTTGGTGTAGTGTGGCTATGTCATGTGCATTGCATGCTTCTATTTCTTCATGAGAAATCATATTGAATGCCTTTGATTATTTAGGATTTTTTCAAAGATTTCAAAATGTTGCAAGTTATTATTTACAACACATTACCTTGTTCAACTCAAAATGAGCATATTATGATTTGTAAAAAATATCAAATTTGTGGGTTAATAATGAAAGGTTTATGAAATTCATATGTAAAACACATATATGTGAGTTGTCAAAGTGAAATTTATATTACAAGATGCAATTTTTTTTCTAGCTATAATGTTTCTTTATTAGTCTTTCAATTGAATAGCAATGCATATTTTTAGTGCTCCAATTATAATCATCTAATGCTAATGCATTTCACTACAAATCTCAATCTCCTAGTATTATGTAAAGAGGGTTAGTTGAAGGGCTTACTACACAAATTCACCATGTATACTCTTCTATGTATCATCAACTATTATACAAATACATTTCCAAGAATGTAATTTCACAAGCTAAACTTATCCAATTTCTCATCAATCATAGAGGATTCACATTCACTTCATGCACATATTTTCATAGCAACCTTACAAATATGTATGTCAAGTGTGAGAGTTTGCTTGATGTGCACAAAGTGTTTGATGAAAAGATAAAACAAGAGCTCCCTACATGGAATGTCATAATTTAAAACTATAGAGGAAATGGCAACCTTAGGAAGCATTAACATTATTTCATCGAAGGTAATTGGAAAATTCCTAACTTGATTAATTATTTTTTGTCAGCGAAATAAGAGCTTTGGAATAGGGCATGGTCATCCATGAATAATTATGAAAAGGATAATTTTATCAAATATTATAGTTGTAAATGTTCTAGTAGACATGTATGTAAAACATGGAAGTGTCCCAAAGGCATGTCAATTATTTGACAAATTGATTGGAAGACATTTAGTCTCATGGAATGTAATGATTGCAAGATATGCACAAATTGGAGATTTATTTAAAACACCTTGGAAACTTATGTTGTTTAATTTTTAGGAATTGAAAAACCCTCACCAATTCTTGAAAACCTTAGAGTTCACCAATTCATGAAAAAATTGGTGAAGAACATGGACAACCAAACCTTAAGAAAACTCTTCCATCAATTCCTTGACATCCTCTTGAGATGCAAGAAAACCTGATAGGTTAAATTGAAAATAATAAAATAAAACTTCAAATTATATTGATCAATAGGTTGAGAAATCCAAGTGGAACTAGTTCCCATCAATCAACCCTTGCCACTTCATGGGAATATATAATCTCTTATATAGATTTTGTGAGTGGCTAAATTAACATGTGGTTGAATAAGAGGGAGGAAGGGTGAAAATTTTAAGCCACCAAATTACCCTATCAACAAGTAAAAGAAAATAAAATATTGAAATATGATTTGTTGCAAGGACGGTTGTTGTTGCACAAAAATATTGACCTGTTAATGCCTAATACAACTGCCAAAGTTAATGAATCAACATGAGGTGGTTAAGCAATGTCACGAACCCGAGCATTGCACTGCATAGCATAAGGAGACCAAGGGCACACACCTTGCAATAATCCCCCCAATGCAAGCGAGGGGTTTGAACTCATGACCCAATCTCTGATGCCAATTGTTGCAAAGACGATTATCATTGCACCAAAAGATTGACTTGTCAATGCTCGATACAACTGCTAGAGTTAATGAATCCATGAGAGGTGATTAAGCCATGTCACGAACCTGAGCGTTGTGTTGCACAACATAAGGAGACCAAGGGTACACACCTTGCACATGATTTATGTGCATTTTTCATTGATCCACAAATAAATGCACCCCTATATAGTAGTTGCAAGAGGTTTCCTATCTATTGGTGCCAACATCAAGGAATAAGGATTTTTTGGGAGAGTTGGTGGATAGTTTTTTACCATCCTTCATGCAACAATAATGAGCTCCCATGATATTTTTGGAAGAAAATCTATTGTTAGTTTATCATTAATGAGATCCCAAACTAATTTTACATGTATGAGTTCCAAGGCAGAGGTTCGAACTCTACAAAGGATAGAGAGGGGACATGTTATGCTTAGGACCAAGCATAGAGACCCCTTACTAGGCCAAACACTAAGCATTTCATGATCCTTTTTTTCTGAAAGAGAGTGTTGAAGTGAAGACTCTAGAGTCCATAAACTCCCTCACACAAACCTTTTTACAACAAACCAAGCCTTTATAATAGTTTGACAATGGTGGGGCTCACAGGTCTCAATAATCACCTCACCTATGCAAAAATTTTGGATCTATTTGTGATTAAGGATTTGAGGATTCTTGGGATTTGTGTGGCCAACAATAGAACACTTCCATATTGGATGTTATGGTGTTCACATGTGACTTGCTAGACATAACATTTGGTATTAAAAACAAGTAATTTTGAATAAAGTTTAAATATTATTTACTATATATTTACTTTTGAAATGTAAGATTAACTATATTCATCTATGTTACTTGTAATACAATTTTAGATTCAAATTTTTTTCCATATATCTATTAGTCCTTCAACTCTCGATTACATGATCATGTAGAGTCTATAGATATGTAATTAGCAAAGAAATAGTAAATATAGTACATGCAATTTTTTACTTATATGAATGGTGATATTAAAATTCATATTGGATGGTGAGTTCAAGTAGATGTTGGACTTTCAACATCAAGACCTATCGTTGGGAGTGGTCATATTCTTTTACTGAGGTAAGATTTACTATTTTTTGTTAGGAAAGGGTGTGTTGTCCACCTTGCATAATGTTATAATGTAGGGTAAATGCAAGAAGTTGGGTCCACGAAGAGGGGAAGTTTGGCCCCAAAAAATGTCGAAAGGAATGGGTACCCATTTAAAAAAAATTGGGTACTTGTTTAGGAACGAGATCTCGAGCCTTAGATTGAGATCTCGTTCCTAAACGGGTACCCATTCTAAAAAATATGGGTAACTCTTGAAGTGTATTTGGGGAAGTTGAAGGGGTCCACTCCTAAATGGACCAGTGATGAAGGAATTGAACAATCCTTCAAAAAATTCTCTACATCTCTGGAGAGCATGGAGAAGAATGTGTCAGAGAGGAAAATGAATACAAACCTAAAGAACATGTATGGGTCCTCCTAGGTTCCATACATGCTATTCTATTTGGGAACCACCAATCTCTCCAATTAGGGTGGATTGACCGACAAGGGGATTTCAAACAAAATTTCTATTTAATTTGTCTCCCTTCACTCCAAGTTCAATACAGTGTCTCTTACTTTATGATAAACCTTTCATATCAAGTAGCAGATGCAATGATTCTACATCATCATCCAATTATTTAAGTATTCAATAAATGTAAATTAGTAATGCTGATGTGTAGCGCAAGTGTTGGACTTATCTATTTTCCTTTAATAGTACAAATTTCCTTTCTTTTACTAGTGACTTATTTATTGAGGAAACTAAATGAGATTAAATAATCTTCTATTAAATTATAGCAAATATTTCCCACATGTGATTCAAACAAAAGAAAGCTCCACCTTTTTGGGGGAGAGGTCTCATGCTCATGTACCTTATGATTTTAAAAGGTACATCAATTTTTAATCTTATTTATTGGGTTTTTTTTTATGCGAGTGAAGAGCTTAAATCTATTGTTTCAACTTTTGGACAATTACAACAAATGCGAGAGGATTGATTATTTCCACAAAGGTCAAAAAGTGTTCATGTAGAGGTGATGCCTGATACATATTCTCTATTGCTCTAATAATCATGTACTTCCACCATCACAAAAAATGCAAAAAAGTTCCTATTCATAATCATATTCCTACATATTACAAGCACTTGCACTAGGGGGTGCAAGAGTTACGTCGATAGAATACTATATGAAAAAAAACATGGTAAGGAGGTGTAGTTTGAAATATATACAATCTTGTTTGTAAAATTTACAAAATATTTGGAAATACATTCAAGTTTGTATTGATTATAAAACTATACACAAAGACTCTTTCTATCTCTCCAAAATAAGCAAAAAAGAAAATCCCAATTACTTCTATATTTTAAAAATATACATCATTTCATTTTAATTATAATTTGGTTAACCATAGCAATAATAATCTCACTTGACAAGCAATCTTAAACATTGAGATTGCATCAAATATTTGGAAATACATTTTCAAGTTCTTATTGATTAAACAATTGTAGCTAAAGAATCTTTTTGCCTCTCCTAATTTTTAAAAGTGTCGATAGAAAGGTCTACAATTCATTAGTGCCTCCAATTGCTCGAATTGTGGAAATATACACACCTGCAACAAAGCCTATTAAACCTCCTGCCACAACCATGTTCTTTTTTCTACAAGTCAAGCTAGAGAATCTAGGCATAGCTCAAACCCTGAGATAGTAAAGGGGTGCTGTCATAATAGTGGTTTACAATTCCTGAGAGGAACGAATTTTAGCTGAAATCACATATTTTTAGAAAATATAATGATTTAAGCCTTAAAAAGTTCCATTTTAAGGATTCCAATTAAAGAGGGTTTGATCAAATCACCTTAGATCAAACCCCCTTGGATAGAACCTCGCTAGTTTTAAACCATACCTATAAATGCGTCTCCTTTACACCTATCAAAATGCTGATAAAAAATCACTTTTGATTTAGCTTTTGGGGATCAAATGAATTCATTTAAAATTTATTTCAAATGATTATGGTATTCCTCAGAACAAGCTATCCAATGAATATAATTTTAATATGTTTTGGTTTTGTTATGTATTTGTTTTTTAAGTTTTATTAAACAAGGTTTTTCATCGAAAATGAATTTCTTTGTTCTTCACATGTGGAAAAATAGAAGATTATCAAAAAAAAAAAAAATATGAGTGCACCAGATATTGAAGTCCTTGATCCAACAAATAAAATAAAATAAAATTTGACATATACAAAAGTTACGCCTATAATGATCGCACAGGTTGAATTGTAATTCGCTTGAATTTGAAACTTGATTAAGGAAAAAATATTCAATTAAAAACTATCTAACCAAGTGGAAGCACTAGATATCAGAGTTACAAATCTAAATTTGAAAGAATTAGAATTTAACTTTCATGGAAAAAAGTTATGCTATAATGTGCATCACTTTTTAAAAATGTTAATTCAAAAAATTTGGGAGATGGAAAAGAAGTGCAATTTTATTCCAAAAATTTTGAAAAAAATATTTTTAGAATCTACAGACAAAATTTGATGAGACTCTAGTTTGCACCATCTTCAAATTCCTCACAGTTTAGCCGCTATAGGTGCCCGAATGTGAAGATTTAGTTAAAAATAATAATTTCAGTGTCCAGTTTGGCCAAAAATTGTAAACCATTATTATGGGATTACCCAAAGGTTTAATATATGAAGTTGGTATTAGAAAATTATATGTCCAAAATTATAACAATAATGAATGATGGAAAAGTGCATCTATTGACTTTTAGTGCTTACAACTTGAATAATCACAAATTGCAACAAACAAAACTAAGCAAGAGACCATATAACATGAAAAATACGCTACAAGGGATTGATTGCCTCTTTCACGATCCCATTTGTTCATCATTCAATTTGTTCCAAAATTTCCTTGTGAATAGTAAGGGAATCTCGCTTCAAAAGCCTATGAAAATCTATTTTATGAATTTTTATAAAAAATCACCTATAATTTGCAACAAAGGAGAGAGTGAGTTCATGGCAGAAGTCAGTAAATAATATCGCTTTACCCTATTGTATTAACGGAAAAATTACTCCCTAACATGGCCTTGATTTAGTGTTGTAATATGTCTAACATATTTGCATTAGGTCTCAAGCCCTTGTGAACTAAATGAGCCTATTGGTGCCTTATTTAGAGTTTTGTAAAGTGTTGTAACACACTTTCACACTTTTCTAGGGTTTTATTAAATAATTAGGATTCTTTATGCTTTAATTGGCCTTATTTTGCATCCACAAGCCTTAATTAATGCATCTTTTCGAGGATAATTCTGATGTATAAACCAACATCTAATCATAATCAGGTATTTTTACGTTGTGTGGCCCAGATTTAGTGATCTGGGACTCATACGCCACCTTGGGCGTATGAGTCCCACCTATGTTTTTGGGCCCTAATCTAGATTTCACACCTTTTTAAGCATTTTTTAAAATGTGTCCCATAATTATGCCTAATGAGACCCATACACCACTTCTGGCGTATGAGTCCCGTGTGGCCCAAAATCAAAATTATTTCAAATTTTTGGCAAAATTTTATTCTCCTAGATCTGATGTCGACTTGTAGTGTTGTAATTTCAGGAAATTTAACATAAACAAGTATGAATACAAGGTTATTTCACTCATTTTCACCTAAGACTTTTGTAAGAGCATATATCCTAAAAAAATTGAGTTCACAAAAGCATTTAAGTGTTTACAGGATCATTCAAGAGCCTTCAAGAGTTGTTTATCAAGTATTTTGGAGCATTATTTAAGCATCAAGAATCATGTCAAAGTCATCATGCATAATTTTTATTTTTGAGCTAACATAATTTGTGATGTAAGGTTTCATGATTCAAGCTAGCATTCAATTCAAGATCCGTCACATTCAAGCAAGAGTCAAGATCTACATCCATTAGATCCATTTCATACATGTTTGCAACACTTTAGTGCTAGGGTTTGGTGAGTTGTAACATTACATTTTGTTCATTCATCATTCTCTTTTCCTATTTCATTTCATTTCGAGGTTTGATTACCAAAACAGGGTTTGACCAAGGCAAACCCCTTTCCACTAACAAAACAACATTTTCCCCTCTCTTTAGTGTGTGATTTGTAGATCTAGGTTGAAGACACATTGAAGAGAAAGTTTGGAGAAAGTTGTCAAAGTTGTCACCTTACATTGGAGATAATTGGAAGAAATCTACATGATGCAAATCAAAGTTTTGGATCCAGAAATCAAGTGGAAAGGACAAAGCAGACATTGAAGAATAGAATCAAACTTTGAATTACCAAAAAACCCTAGCTGGATTGATACGCCACTTCTAGCATATAAGTCCTAGTTTGGTCAAATTTGTAGATTTCAGGAGTTTTAGTCATATCTCTACCAAATTTCAGTTTATGCCTAGAAACCCTAATTCTACCGTATGAGTCCTAGTCAGCATTAAAATCAATATTTGTAGCATTTCAGAACTTCATCCATTCCTCTTCAGGTTTCCTAGTGCACACCTTCCATCTCTCAACTTTTTGTTTTAATTTACATGCATTTTTAGGTGATTTAGTGAAGTATTGTGTTGCATTAGGTCTTGCATCTCTTTAGTCTTTCCAAGCTCTAGCTTGGTGGTGAACCCCTTTTTAGTTTATAATCAGACCCTAGGACACCCCTATTACAAGATCTCTTTCTCCTTTGCATACTTTAGATTGACATCTCTAGGGTTTCCCTTCAATGGAATGATTGTGAAATGTGTTGCTTTATGTCCTAAGCCATAAAGCAATCCATTTTTCATTATTTCACCTATAAAATAATTTATTTATTTTTGCATTCCACATAAACTACAAAACTTCAGTAGATAACACTAACCAAAACTTTCTAGAAACTTTAATATATTTTAATCATAAAGAGTTCGCTTTGAAATTTCATGCCAAAGGGGTCAATCCACTTATTATTCTCTCATCTTAGTATTCAAGGAGATTGAAAGGAGCATAAAGCCTTTGAAATGTCTTAGAAAGCATTTGTAAATGTTCTCTTATGATATTTTGAAATCAAGAACCCAACTTTGATCTTTTCTCAAGAGATGAGAGATCCTTGCTTAATGATATCCACGAATATTTGAATACATTTAAAGAAACACATTTTAGAAGATCAACCATTGACAAGAGCTTAATTTTATGCAAGAGATTCTACCAAACAGATCTAAAACCCTGATAATTGTTGTCTTTCTTGGAGAAGGATTTATGTCCTTTTACCAAGTGTCAAGAATTCCAATCTTTTCAAATATTTCCCAACACAAGAGACCCTATAGACTTATCTGGAAAGTTCCAAACAAAAACTAAAAGGGATGAAGCCCCTTGGACAATTCCTCCTGTTTTTGGAATAGTACAAAAAAATATTTTAACTGACACTTTCAAAGGTTTTCCCTCTAGGCCATGGTCCTCACCTACCCTTCCCCTCCATGGCTCTGAGAATCCAACACCAATTCAAGGTAACTGAGTGTCTCTTTTTATTTTCTTGAACATCAAACCAAATTAATATCCTAGAAGAAAATGCTATTGAAAAATGAAGTATTTAGTAATCCACTCTTTTATTTCATTGATTCATTTAACAATCTACATAAAGGAAATTTGGTTACTACCAATACAATCAAGCATAGTGATTAATAGCATCTATTGCTATGTTATTTTGAGAATATTGTTTCTACACAAATATTTTTTACTCTTATCACAATCTTAAGAAACTAGAAATTATATAAAATATTTTATAGGCTTTATGAAGTTAAAAAAAATTGTACTTACTGCAAACTTTCCCTAGGAACAAGAGGAAGAAGAGGAAGAAGAGGCATGGAAACTAATAGTGGTAGTGATTCTAAAGCAACAACAAGGATGAAGAGGAAGAAGAGGCATGGAAAAGATGAAAGAAGCAGTAGAAGGATGAAGAGGAAGAAGAGGCATGGAAAAGATGAAAGAAGCAGAAGAAGGCATGTAGACACAATCCACTTGTTCAAGTACAAACTATTTCACAAAATGAGAACATTGCTTCAGCATTTTGGTGTGAATTAACTATCTAAGAGGGAGAAAACATTCCACTTGTCCACTACAACCTATTTCACAAAATGGGAGTATCATTGTTTCCCATGTGAAAAGCTTGTTTTGATCTTATAGTGTGAATTATATTTACAAGTAGAATGGCCTTAAATTATGAAATACATAAGACATAGTTGAGCACTACTTCCTGATCCAAATTTCATTACAACTTCGATGTTTCCAAAAAGCAATAGCAATACTTACAAATTATGAAAAATTAAAAAGCTTCACCAAATTTTTGTACCATTATTGGCTTCTTAATATTGGAGACACTCAAAGGTTGTAGATCTTTTGAGAATTTATCTCAATTTGATGAGTGAAATACATTGTTTAGTAGATATGATACAAAAAAGATCTAACATGAACCATACATGACCACCAAATGCTTATGAAATATTCACACTGTATAACTATCAAAGACTAATTTAATTCCAACCACTCAACATTTGATTTCATAAAACATGAGACTGATGTAGCTGATATTCCAGGTCTTTTTTAACCATCAACAAATGCAATTATCAAAAAATTTAAATATATGGCACATGTTTTCTCCCAATCACAAAGAGAATTTAACACATTCCAACCACAGAGACTTCTCCCACCACTGTTTTGCATGCAATCACTATAAGTCAGAGTGTCAAAACAGATTCCCACATGTCTGGCCATAGCAAACTTCCCAACGCCAAGTTATCTATAATGAAGGAAAAAGATCCCCCAAAAGGCCAATCACTTCAAAACACCAATCACTTCAATAAAATGCACACAAGAAATATAATTTTTCTTTGTTTGACATATTCTCTAAACACCAAGTGCTCCAAATTATAAGATAAAAATAATATCTCCATGACACCAAAGTTATTCCAATGAAGTGCACACAAAATTATAATTTGCATGCCTAGTGTTTGAAGGAAATGCCCCAAATAAGTTAGGACAACTTAATTCATAGAGTACTCAAATGTTTACACAAAAAAATAGTAGTACCTCATTACATACACCAAATTTAAACAGTACCTAATTACCGACATCAAATTTAAATAGTACCCAAATGCTTACACCGAATTTAAATAAACCCAATTGCTTACCACTTAGCCTTATGCTTGGTTTCACCACACATGTCTCTTCAGAATCCCAAATTGGGAAAAAAATCACAGTTGTCATCTTAAAATAGATGCATTTTTAGCACAACTCTGCTTTGAAAAGATTCTCTATGTTTTGAAACACTCCCAAGGGTAAGATATGAAACTCTAGATTTTGCCTCATCGTATGTATGAAAGGATGATGGGGAAGGTTGCATTGTGTGGCTTCACACCTACCAATTTCATTTACTTGAAGGCTTCTAAAGCCTTGTAAACAAAACCATTTTGTGCCTATCCTACAATCATGGCATTCTACGAGGCCACATTTCTTTGAGGCATTTTTTCAAACAGTTCACGTGGCTTGTTTATGCTTTCACTTTTTTCGTACACATCCACCAGAGCAGTAGCAACTACAACATCTGAAAAAATTCCTCTATATCCTTTATGCTTTGATGGATGCTCATACACTGCTCCAAAGCTCTCAATTCGGTGCAGGTTGGGAGGATGTTGGTAAAGGTTGCAGACATTGGCTTCACACTTTCCAATTGCAAATCCTTTTCAAAAAATCCATTTTGTGTACATCCTACAATCATGACATTCAATTGAAACCAAATTTCTTGAGGCTTTGGGTTAAACAGCTCGCGAGCCTTGTCTATGCTTCCATATTTTGAAAGCATGTCTATCAGACCATTTCCAACTACATCTGATAAAAGTGGCCTATCATTTATGATTTTAAGGATACCTAAATCCTTCCAACGTTCTCATTTTGGCACGGGCTGGGAATACACTGGCAAATGTATACTGATCGCGCTGGAGAAACTATTTGTTCATACACGGTGAAACATCGCGACTGCCTCCTAAGGACACTTTACAACATCCACCAAACTTTCCAGAGAACAATGCCTACATAGAATGAAATAAAATAGAACAAATAAACGATTTGCACAACATACAAATTCCAAAAATAAAAGTCACTGAGACCATGGCAAGTGAGTTACCTCAAGATTATGCACAAATTGTGTTGTTTGTCAACGATATTGATGAGAAAAAATGGGCAGTTTACAGGAAGAATTTAAGAAGCCCTACCACAATATATTTTTTAAATTAGAGGAACCAAAACCAATCTCCCTATAGCCATTATTTCAATCTATAAACAAAAAGTGGATCTGATAAAATCTAGGTTTTAGGGCTTACAAAAATTTGATCTAATTTGAAGATCTACATATTAAATGTAAATAAATGAAAATATTATTTTCTTTAGAGATCCAAAAATTAAAGGCAAGATGTGAAGTGAGGAACAGTAAACAACCATAGGCAGATATTTTTGTTTTTTTGACAAAATTTACCTTGTTTTCTAGCTAGGTTTCATTTGATAGAAGAGAGGTTTTACGACATCAGATAGGTTTCAAGTTGAAACCTCTCACTATATGTAGCATATTGGCTAAATGTTAGTCATGTGAACTAATACAGCTTGTTTAGTAATATACTGAAATCATTTTAAATCTAAAAATTTGATGGTGTGTTGTTCCTTGTTTCAACTGCCACGTAAAAGACTCATAGTGGCATCAACCACACTCTTCATTAAACTTAGTTAATAATTATTCATGTTTGAGTTGGGGATTATTTACCTCACTTTTCTCACCATTTTCATCATTTTCATCCAAGGTGATCCCACAATAGTGGTTTACAATTTTTGGCCAAACTGGACACTGAAATAAAAAAAATTTAACTAAATTTTCACTTTCGGACACCTATAGCGGCTAAATCGTGAGGAATTTGAAGATGATGTAAACTAGATTTTCATGAAATTTTTTCTGTAGATTCTAAATATATTTTTTCAAAAATTTTGGAATTAGATTTCACTTCTTTTTCTATCTCCCTTGAAAACTAGTTTTTTTTAGAAAACAATATTTTTAAAAAGTGACACTCACCGTATAATGCATAACCTTTTTTCCATAAAGGATAAAATTATAATTATTTTTAATTTAGATTTGTAACTCTAATATCTAGTGCTTCCACTTGGTTAGATAGTTTTTTATTGAATATTTTTTCTTTAATCAAGTTTCGAAGTCAAACCAATTACAATTCACATAACACGACCGTATAACGCGTAACTTTTTTTGTATGTATCATAATTAATTTTTTATTTTTTTATTGGATCAAGGACTTCAATATTTGGTGCACTCATATTTTTAAATTTTTTTGATAATATTCTATTTTTCCACATCTACGAATAAAGAGCTTGATTTTTTGTGAAAAACCTACATTCACAAGAAATAAAAAATGAATATAATAATAAAATTTAATTTAATTAAAATTATACTTTTCTAGAAGCTTATAATAAGGACTATATACTTACAAAAAATAAATTTTAAATGAATTCATTTCATCCCCCAAAAGGTAAATCGAAAGTGGTTTTTTATCAGCATTTTGATAGGTGTAAAAGAGACTCTGTTATAGGTATGGTTTAAAACTAGTGAGGTTCTATCCAAGGGGGCTTGGTATAAGGTGGTTTGATCAAACCCTCTTCAATTGGAATCCTTTAAATGGAACTTTTCAAGGCTTAAATCATTATATTTTCTAAAAATATGTGATTTCAGCAAAAATCAAGATCTCTCAAAAAGTGTAAACTCACTCTCCACCAACTACATTCTCCACCACATGATATGTTTGTGGGATACTCTCCATGGTTTCAAGTAAGATCGAGCTATCATTTCTCCTTTCAATTTGCAATCAATGGTACTTTTGAATCTATTTTTCTCTAGTAATTTATCTTGTTTCCATCATTATGTAATCTGTTCAGGGTTTAATTGTCATGAACCCATTTCCCTTTTACAGTGATATAATCAAAATACCATGTATAATTTGATACCCTTATTAAGCTATGATTTAATTCTAAAAACCATCATTTTTGTTCATGAAAGTGACAAATAAGGGGGTTACTTCTCATGTGTTTTTCACCAAACCATGTATAATTTTCTATATTTATTAAGCTATGGTTTAATTCTAAAAAGCGTCATTTCTATTCTTGAAAGTGAAAAATAAGGGGCTTACTTCCCATTTTTCACCTTTTTCATAATTTTCCATCATGCATCACTCTTGGGTGCCTGCTCACACCATCATGCGATATGCATGTGAGACACTCACCATGGTTTGAGGTAAAGTCAAGTTGTCATTTTTCTTTAAATTCATAGACAAGGATAGTTGTGAATCTATTCTAAGTTCCACTTATTGAATCTTTGTACCATCATTTTAAAAAGTGTCAACAGTTTCATTCTCATGATCTAATTGCCCTTTTTAGGTTGATATTATCAACACACCATGTATAATATGATACCCTCTTTATTTACGGTTTAATTCTACAAACCATTATTTCTATTCATGAAACTATGTAAATGTGTTTGCGGGTTTAATTCATTACTTATTCTAATGTTAACCACAGTTATAAATTCAAGGTTGTATTATATTACGAGTTTAATTCATAAAACCCCCTTTGTCTTCATGAAAACTTGTATATATTTATGTCTTATTACATTTATTCCAAAAACCCTCATTTTTATTCATGAAATAATATTTATTTATGTGGAATTTCACTTACCATCTAAACAAACCACCATATATATATGGTTCAATTGATAATTTGTATATACTCACATTTACTTTGTGTGGTTCCATAATTTAGTTTCCTTTCAAATTGAAGGTCATCTTATGTTATGGGTTTAATTCTCAAAACCCTCAAATATATATTCATTAATTTGTATATATATTATATAAGTGTTGTTTGAGTGCATGAGGATCATGGAGCCCTCAAACTCATCATAAAAAGGCCTTTAGTTACTTCCAAGATTCTTTCTATTTGAGAAGGGGAGAATAGAACCCCATGATTACTTACATAGAAACTAAACATCTCCACATTCTTTTCCACAACTTCCCTAAATAAAACCAAAGCTTGTGTTCAAGACACTTTATTTTTCTTCACAATTTGACATCAAATATATCAACAATGGTGCTAAACACAGGTGATTTATTGATGGATGATGTTGCATTATTGACTACTTCATTGTTGGTAGGGAGTATCAGATTATGTGCTACCACCCGACCCCAAATCTTCTTTCTATCAACTACACCACATTCATGAGAAAAACTTCATATATTCAAACATCATGAATATATCCACCCTCTAGCTTGTTTGTGCCAATTACCTTCATAATTACTACTTTTGTGCTTGTGGCATCAATCTTGAAGAGCCTCTAGATATGCTCACTAGTTGTCAATTATGCGCATTGGCACTCAACTCTGAATATTTTCCTCTCTATCATTTTATGGTTATTTCCTTCACACACATCTACTTATACTACTTATTTGATTTCCTTTGATCTAGATGTTTGTATTTTGAGGACTTGCTAGAATCACAATGAAGATTAATACTTCTCAAAATTAATTTTGTAGTCAAGCGATATTGAGGATGATAGGTTTGTAGGATCTTGGTCAATTTTATTTTGTTCATTCAACCCTTCTCAATATTGTGTTTCAAATTGTTCTCATTGACTGGATTTCTTAGTTTCTTTGGATTGGGATCTCCTTTACCTAGTTATTATTTTAGCTTCATTATCTCGATGTAACATTGTTCTGAACTTCACACTTTGGCATCCTCTTGAACTGTCTAGTACCCTATCCAGACCATCCCACATATATATGTTTTTGATTAGTTAAGCAAGGAAAGGGCCTTGATCCCATGGTTACAGCCAAAAGATAAAAGAAGGAACCGAAACAAGGTGGGAAACAACACCACCAACAAGCATAAAAAATAGCAACCAGTGTGGCATGTAGACCATCATTCAACAACGTAACCATAGTCCAACCAATATTAATCAAAAACAAGAAGTTTCTGCTAGAATACTTAAATCTATGCAAGCCATTGATCAAATCTAACATATACCAAGTAGTCCTAAACCATAACAAGGCTATTATAAAATAGCAGTCCAAAATTTGGAAACAAAATGAAAAAAAGAGGATAGAAGTCATTTAAAAAGAAACAAAAAGCCATTACTTGGATTTTTTCAGTAGGTCCCCATATTCACCAATGAGGGAGATGTACTCCCTCTAGTCAAATCCCTCATAATCGTCCAACATCTTTAAAACATCAGGCTTCCCCTACTTTTTGAACTTCCTAGAAATTTTTGTTTGTCCAAAAACAACACCCATCATCGCCCTCTGCATCAACCTATTAGTTACCTTCATTAGCGTAACCAAGGATTTCTCCATATCGTCCACCTAAACCTGCAAAAAGGTTAGCCTACTCTTCATAAAATCAATGCTTGAGTCCTTAGTATTATTCGCATTGCCCATATTCCCTACATCCTGAATAGTCAAATTATCATTCTTTTGATCCTCTTCTTTCTCAGTTTGTTCCTCCTCATCCTCTTCCTTTTCTTCATCTAATCCCTCTTCCCCCACATCATAAGCAAAATTCTCGAAATCCATACCTTTAGAATCTTCTTCCTCCTGGGCTTCAAAATCTTCAAATTCCAATTCTTCCTCTTCACACATAGGTATTTTTTGTTTACCTTTCTTGTCCTTAGAATCAGTTTTAGCCAGGTGGAAAAACCTTCTACCACTACTTCCTCCACTTCCTTTCCCTTGCATGTTCTCTTTCAACTCCTCATTTTGCACACCCTCCTCACTAATAGTAATGACATCACTAGGATTAAGATCTCTTTTTAATTTCTTCACCTTGGGAAAGTCCAGGAGAAGAGGTGGGTGTTTTATCTTCTCTGGGGTAGCCTTCATGATCCCAGTCTCAAAAACACCTTTACCCTCAATTTTCTAAGTCATGGGAGTTGAGGGATTCGAGACATTAGCAGTAGGGGAAGGGCTCTTATCAAGAATTAGCACCCTCCTAGCAGCAACTAAGGGAGGCAGGAAAGGGTTAGGTGATTCAGCGGGAATTTCATGAATAGGGGGTTCCTCATTATCACCATCAAAGCGGTTAGGATTATCATTTATAGCTACCGGAGGGTTACCGTGAGGGTTAAGTGCAAGAGTGTGCTTATACAGGGCTAACATCAATCCTTGGTGTAGAGGAGGACTAGCACCCTTCTCTATATTAATTTGCAGAGAAGACAATAAGTAGAAGGCTAAATTGATTCTCTCTCCATGCCTAATATGATTGAGCAGAGGGAAATGGTATGCATGTACAGACATATATTTTCCTTCTAAAGTAAAATACCTCATGACAAATAGACTAACCAAAGCATAGGGAGGTGGGAGTTCTAACCTAGCATACCCATTTTCAAAATGTTTTAGGTTCTCCCCTTCATGCAGAAACTTATCCACAAAATTATGATAATCAACCCCTCTTCTTTGCCACTTTAATTCCTTAGTTTTGTAAACCAGTTTCTTCCACTATGAACCTTGTCGTGACCTCAAACTTAACCGCTCTGATGGAAACACTTCCTTTCCTCCACGAATTGGTAAACTTGGCAATAATATTCTCATTGTAACCCTTCAAAGATTTGAAAAAAGGAACCATGCCCGCATTTTCAAAAAGCCTCCATAAGTCCACATTTTTCTTTAGTTCCTGGCAATTAGGAGGCTCGGTGTGCTTCCTTGGACCTCCCATTTTAACACTGCAAATTTTTTGACTATTTTGAGGTATTCCTCATAACCACCCACTTCTTCGACTCTCTACCCTTGTTGCATAAAACACTCTTACTCCAAATAAGTAAATGAGCCCATAAAAAATGAGAGATCGAGAAGTTTCTTTTAGGGAAAACCAACATCACAATTCTCGGTACCACGATCTCATCATTTTTATTACAATCTTTAAACATCTCATTTAATTTCATACCTTTCAAATCCTTACAAATTCGAGGAGGGATTACTTTAGGCATATCAACACGATTTGAATTGACATCCCTAATGAGATCATCAAATGCAACACTGTACCCCCAATAACATCATTAATCTGCAAACCTTTAAACACATTAGGTATCCCATGCTTCTCATGTAGCTTCAACACTTCATCTTTGTAAATTGTAATCATTTTCAAAATTTTCATTTAATATCATGTCTCTTAAAGACTTCGATATGCTATTATTTATCCAACGGGTCCACCCCATACACCTCAATGCCTCATTGGCAACACAATCAACAGCTTTGTTTCCTTCTCTGTAGACGTGTTGCACCCTGTAGTTGGTGAAATAACTCTTTAGGGCCAGACACTTGTCAATTATATTTTTTAGCTCCCATGGTGGCGTAGCCACTCCATTCAAAATATCCACAATGAGCTTAGAATCCCCTTCCATTACAATATTTTTAAAGTCGTACTCCTTAAGGGTCTTGAAGGCCCCTAAAGCAACCATAGCCTCAGCTTTATTATTTGAACTAACACCCATATTAACATTGAAGCTCACTATGCATTCCCCTTTGTGGTTTCTAAGCAAACCCCCTACCCCTGTTATTCCTGAGTTGCCTTTGGAGCACCCATCAAAGTTACAATTTATCCAATTTTTCTGAGGAGGGCTCCATAAAGTAGCCATTTTGGTTAGCATCTTGGTCCAATTGAGGTTAGTAAGTTCCTTCCTTATGCCCCAATTCTGCTTTATCCTTATCTTTGTGTAGTTAGGCCAAACTTTGGAGAAACTGTATCTTCCAGCTTCCATATTTTCCTTAATCTGTGTTTTTATAACCATGCTTACCTCCTAGCTGCTTCTCTCCACTTCCCTAAATATCTTGTTATTCCTTTCCTTCCATATTCCCTAGGTAACAAAGGGGTGAACTTGGTTCTAGAGGTCAACAATAATATTATGGGAAAAAGGACAATAAGACCAGCTTTCTATAAACAACTTCATTGAGTGAGGAAACACCTAGTCAGTCGATAGCAACAACAAGAAGAAGGACCATACCTCTCTGGGGAATTAGTAGTGAAAGAAGATGTGCATAATAGACTCCTCATCCTGCTTGCAAAGTGAGCATCTATTAACCAATTGGAATCCCCTTCTTACCAGATTGTCAATTGTAAGAATTTTTCCATGAGCAGCAACCCACCAAAAATAGTTAATTTTAGGAACCAAGTTCTTTAAGCACAACTTATCCCAAAGATGATCTCTAATGTCAACCAAAGGATTAACCAATTCCTCATAGGCCTTTTTTACTGAGAAATAGCCTGAAGAGCTACTCTTCCAAATCCATTCATCTTCCCTTTCTCTATCAAACCACTTAGCCTCCACAATTAGATTATGCAACCTTAGAAGGGATGGATCCCAATTGATTTTCCTCCGACCTATTATATTATCCCTCCTTAATAGCATTTTGAGATCCTTCCAATTAGGTTCATTCATCTCCCAGTTAATATAGTCAAAAACCTGGTTAAGCTTTGTTTGAGAGGATTCAGTTCATCAATTGAAGACAAGATAGAAGTCTCAATCCATTGTTCCTTCCAAAATTCAGTATTTTTACCATTCCCAATTCTCTTTCTAACCCCCAATTTCAACAAATTTTTTGTTTTGACAAGCTGATTCCATAAAGCCGAACCACTAGGTAGGTGAGACATATAGAGAAAACAACTAGGATTTGTGTTCTTCAAGTACTTGGCTTGGAAAATCTTCACCTAGTCTTTAGAGCCTTCAAGGAGATTCCATCCAATTTTAGCAGTTAGAGATTTGTTTAGCAAGGTTATTCTTCTTATACCCAAACCACCCACCCTTTTGGGAGTGCACACTTTTCCCAATTGACCAGGGATATTCTAGTTTTTTCTTCAATTCCAAACCACAAAAATCTTCTTTGAATCTATTCTATATTTTCCCCTATAAGGCAGGATTTTGAATAGAGATAGGTAGTATATAGGAATATTCTATAAGGAGGCTTTCAACAATTGGATCTTCCCAGCAAAGTTAAGAAGCTTCCCCTTCCATCCAGCCAACTTGTTTTGAACTCTCTCAATCAGCTGATTCCAGTAATTATTTTCCAACTTCTTGGAGATCAAAGGTAATCCAAGATAGGCATCAGGTAAGGAAGCTTCTTGACATCCCGAGATTTTAACTACTTTTTCCTTAATCTGTTGGTCAATATTAAAGAAGTATATCTTTCTTTTTTCATAGTTGATAAACTAGCCAGAAACAACAACATAGTCATTAAGAACCTGTTTCCAAAGCCCAACTTCCCCCATTGAGGCTTCCCCAAACATAAGAGTATCATCAACAAATTGTTGGTAGGAGTCAAGCATAAGAGATGAGGCAGCTTTAACACCTTTTAGAGCTTTAGAGTCCACCAATTTTTTGATGTTCCTTCCAGGGACTTCAACAACAATTATGAAAAGGTAGGGTGAGAGGGGATCACCTTGCTTGAGATCATGACCACAAGAGAAAAATCCTTGGGGAACACCATTAACTAGAACAGAGCACATGGGGGAGGTAACACAAGCAAAGATCATCTTAAGGAATCTTCCTTCTATCCCAAAATTCTTGAGAACAACAAAGAGAAATGGACAGGAGACTCTATCATAGGCCTTGGATATATCAATTTTGAAGGTCATCCCAGGATTTTTTGAATGGTCCATTGAGTGGATAATTTCATGGGTGGAGATGACAGCATTAAGGATCTTTCTTCCCTGGAAAAAACCTTTTTGGTTTGGGGAAATCATTTTACCAAGCACCGGTTTGAGCCTTAACACAAGGATTTTAGAGAAGATTTTATAGATTGTATTGCAGAAGCTTATACATCTATAATCCTTCATACCAGAGGCATAAATATTTTTGGGAATAAGGGCTATAAAGGTGACATTCAGTTGGTTAAGCAGTGTGCTCGACCTAAAGAAATATCTAGCAACATTAAAAAGGTCATTTTTGACAATATCCCAGTAGGTCTAGAAAAAGGAAGGAGGAAACCCATCTGAGCTAGGGGCTTTAAAAGCACCAAAGGAGAACACAACCTTTTTAACTTCTTCGATAGAGACAACGTTAGTCATAATCTTTAAATCAAGATCAGAAATTACTTTAGGGATCACCTCAAGAAAGTCATCATGTACCTGATTTACATTGCCCCGTGCCATATGGTGAGAGGAGAAGAAGTTTATAGCTTCCCAAGCAATCTATTTTAAAATGGAAGCCAAGGAGCCATCCTCTTTCACAAGTGATCTGATCTTGTTTCTGATTCTATGTTTCAAAGTAGATTGATGGAAGAATTTAGTATCCCTAATCCCTTCAGTTAGACTTTTGTTTCCAAAAGATTTCCGCCTTTTTGTTTATCTTAATCCATTGAGATCTAAGGTCTCTTTCCTTAGCACATATCTCATCATCCACTTGACCAACCTCCATAATATCTTGAACTTCCTTTAAGTTGTTTCCCAGGGTATTATTTACCTGAAAGATATTACCAAAGTTCACCTTATTCCACCCTTTTACCCTTTGCTTAATTCTACTAAGATTTTCCACCAGACAATACATAGGGATGCCACTTGTAGGTTCCTCCTACCAAAATTTAACAAGAGCAACAAAGTCTAGGTGAAGACTCCACATTATTTCAAATCTAAATTGGAAAGGTCCCCTATTGTAATGCACATTTCTTTTTAGCACCAAGGCATTATGATCAGAGCCAGACCTTGGGAGAGTAGAAAGAGAGAGGAATTGAGAGATATTCCAATTGGCAGAGATCAAAAACATATCTACCTTGACTTAGATCAGATGGTTTCCATTCCTTCTATTAGACCAAGTGTACTTAGAGCCTTGGATAGGGATATCAATAAGACCAACTAAGTTTAGAATTCAGCCAGCTCCATCATGCTATCTGAATAGTCATCTTGCCCCCTAACTTCTCTAAAGGAAGGAGAGGGGAATTGAAATCCCCTCCCAACATCTAATGATCATATTTTATGTTAGTAATAGCATCATTTAAATGTTCCCAAAGCAACATTATGTCCCTGCTCAAGTTTGGGGTATAGATATTTATTAAGTTCCATTTCTCTCAGGAAGCCAAATCTTCCAAGGTAACTATCAGACTGTTCCTACTAGCCGAGCACATAGTTCCTTTTAGTTTAGAAGGATTTCAAAGAGTAGCTATACCTCTAGAAGCCCCTTCAACCTCACTAACAAAATAATTTGCACCAGGCCAAGTGTTCAAAATAACTTTATCAAAATTCTCTTTCTTCATCTTTGTTTCCTAGAGGAGGAGAGCATCCACTTTATTGTCAAGGATATAGGTTTTAACCAAAAACTATTTTTACGGGCTATTAAGGCCCCTTATATTCCAGAAAAGATACTTCATAGAAAAAAAACAAGGCACATCACCACCCAAACCCTAGAAAAACATCTAGGGCTACTTCTCTTGGGCTTCGACCCAACGATCAAATCCAAGGTTCTTTATTTTCCAACAGCCACATCCCTAACAATGTCTTTAGTTCTAGACTCCTTTTGGGAAGGTCTGCCCACCTTATTTCCCCCCCAACATCTAGATTCCTTTTATTTTTAGATTTAATTAGTGCTTGAGACCACTCATCTTCGTCCTCTTTATCATTGGGTTGAGGAGGAAAGCCCAGTAATCCATAGAGTCACTCAAGTTTCTTGCCTCCTTTTAGGGTAAGATATGCATTTCCTCCAATGACAGGTTGGTGTCAGAATTCACAAGCTCTCCTTCTTCAAAGTCATCTCCCACTCCTAAAACCTGAACCTTTTCTATGGGAACCTACAAAATTTTCACCATAGGAGAGCCCAACTTAGGTTCTTCCTCAATATTAACTTCTTCCCCTCTATCTAGCATCACCATTTTCGGAAAACCAAGGGTTGGTAAGTTGGAAACATGGGTAGAAACCTCAAGGTTCAAGAAAAATGAGTTGTTAGCAACAACAAGAGGTTCAAGGACAACCTCCCTGCTCAGGATTGGGTTTTCCTTCTGTTCGGGAAAGCAAACCACAAGAATAGGAGTTGCAGAAGGCTGAGCAACTGAAGCAAGTTCATTAGTAGAGAATTCCTCCACAGGTTTTTTCTCCTTAGCGGAGGTACCCTCAATAGGTTTGTTCCCACAAGAGTCAATGAGGTGACCAAACTTCTTGCACAACTGGCAGAAGAGACGAGCATTTTCATATTCCAGAGGTTGGGTCCAGTTACCAAATTTTGATTTAAGGAGGATTGAAGATGTTAAGACTATATTCACAGCCACATTTATACAAATACGGGCATACACTAGTCTAGATCTCTCCTGAGTTATCTTATCAATAGATAGAAGACTACCAAAGGAGTTGGCTATACCTTTTAAAATATCTGTCTCCCAAAACTCTGAAGGTAGGCCCAGAAGGTGCACCCAAGTTGGAGCCAAGGCACCCAGGTCAACCGACGGATCAAAACCTGGTTTCCATTTGCAGAGGGAGAGAAAGTTCTTAAACCCAAATTCAAATGCCTAGGGACCTCCAGTTAAAACCTTTAGCATATCTTCATAAACCACAAAGGAGAAAAGGATGATACCTCTTGGCATGGAATTTATGGTGACGTTACCTTTGAGGTTACAAGTGGAAGCAACCCATTGACAAACCAATTCAATCAGCATTAGAACTTCAAGGACATCTACATCCCAACCAGTCACAGAGAAGGAAGTAGATTCCAACAACCTTTTATCCGAATCTAGTGAGTCAGAACCCACCAGTTCTTCCAGGTAGGAAACCGATTCTTCCTCAAAGAAGAAAGAGTCAAGCCCAAAAGTTGGAGATATGGGCGACTTTCCAAAAATACCCTCAATCTTTTCCCTAGGGGAAACGACAGAAATACGAGTAGGGGACGTCATATGGGGAACAACAAGACTGGACGATGCCACCATAGGCACAATGTCAAACAGGAAGATAACATTCTTGGAATGGGGAGCCTTCCTGAGATCCCCTCCCGACCATCCCATGAAACAGTCAAATCAAGACAGAGCCAAAAATTCAAAAAAATAGCCAAAGCGGGAAAGTTGTAGAGCAGAGCCAAGAGCTTCTTTTTCTCCCACATATATATGTTATACATTCAATTCGACTTTAATTTGAGTGACATACAAGCAAAAGTAAGTTATTGGAAATGGTGCCAATATGTATATGTATATGTATATGTATATGTATATGTATATGTATATGTATATGAATATGTATGTGTATATGCATATGTATATGTATATGTATATGTATATGTATATGTATATGTATATGTATGTATGTATTGTGTATGTGTGTATGTATATATATGTGTGTTTTTGAATTTATGTGTATGCACATGTATATGTGTGTGTGTGTGTGTCTCAAAGTCATACATTGAGTTTGACTTATATTTGACTAACATATCAGGAAGAGTAAGTTATTGGCAATGATGCCTTAAGAAAAGAACTTACATTTCACATGAATAGAATAACATATTGATGATTTAAATATTTTCTTCACATATGACATATTCAAATATTTGGACTGTCCTACCTTGGGGAACCAAAGGTACCCATCTCTAGTTAGCCCCTATAAATATAAGGGCCCTAATCTAACCTATTATAATTAGAGCCACAAAATCATGATGAGCATGAGGTAATAATATAAATTTCTCTAACCAATCCAACACACCTATATCTCTTTAAATCCCACTATCATAGAGATATTATGATGATTTTAAACCTTTCAATCTCATTGTGAAGTTAGAGGACTGATTGATTGCCCCTTCCTAGGCTCACTCCAACATGAGAAAGAGAAGAATAGATGGATATCCATTTGATCTAGTAATCCAAAAAATATAATTCCATTTGAATAATTTTACCATATATGACATAATAAGCATCAATTTGTTAAAATCCATGACCTACTTAAAGTTCAAATGCACATATATTAAATGTGCAAGAATCTAGAAAAGCTTGCATGGCTATTTTTTTCTTATCAACTTCTTGAAGAATATCATCACAATGTTAGCAAGACTCTTCCCATTTCAAGAGTACAATCCAATATAGGGCCAACACACAAATAAATTAATGAAATGATTCTCTGTAGATAAATTTATTTATATACATTATCGTCTTTTTTATATTATTATTAAGAAATTCAAATCAATGAGCATTCTAAACTTGGAAATTATTTATTATCCCATGACCACACTCAAATATATGATTGACATGTCTTAAGTGTTGTGTAAAGCACTCATAAAATTCCCACTTGATTCCTATATCATGATCACACTCAAATATGATTAACATGCCCAAGGTGTTGTGTAAAGTGCACTTATAAAAATTCCCATTTTATTCATATTTTGCTAGCAACATGGGATGTAACTTACCATTTATTATTCCATGAAGAAAATATTAATTTCCTTATTGTGCTTATCATAAAGGATGATTCCTAAATGAACTTTATGTTGATTTGATATTAAAAAAATTTGAGAGACATGGAATATAGATTCACAGGTCACAACACTAATGCAATCCAATAGGCTTAAATTATTTACGACGACGAAAAATGAGTATGAATACCCAACTTAAATGTTGTTGCATAGAACAATCCTAATAATTAAATTATTTGCATGATTAACCAATATATTTGTACATAGAAGATTCAAATCAAATATTTAATTGACATGTTTACAATGACATGTAATAAATTATAAAATTTCTATTTGATTTTTATTTTCTCTTAAAATATTAAAAAATAATTTATCATTAATTATCTTATAAAAAATATTATTTTTTTATTATAATTATTATAAATGATGATAACTACTGTAGTACCCCTCCATTTATGCTTATGTTTTCTGCTATTATGTTTTCATACTGATTAGACTATGATACTTTGTTTGGATATTTTGATCGCTGGTTTTGAGCGACAGTGGATTTATTCTATGACATGATGATACATTGTATGGTGATATTTGATTTCTGATATGCTTTGAGATAGCCTAGATGTTTATTTTCAATTGATTATTACTATGTATATGTTTTGATGGACTAACAGTTATTTATTTTTTCAGTCTGATGTGATGTGTATTGGTGTGGAGAACGGAATCGCATCACTCATTTCGAGTGCCCTATGATATCTGTGATTTTCTCTGCACGGTGTGCCTGTACAATGGTTTATATATATATATGCATGTTATTACTTGGTTGCAGGATTGCAGGTACATGACACCGACTCCACCTTGTTACTCAGGTCTAAGCATGTCAAGACTCAACGGATATATTGATTGGGAGGTAGTAGTTTGGTTCATCCTAGTCTAGTCTATAACCCGGTCATAGTACATCGTCTGTTTTAGTTCTGAGTTATAGGTTGTCTTGTATTTTTCTCCTTGGTTTAATTGTTGGAAAGAAAAAAAAATGTTAATTTTAATAATAGTTTATTATGTTTTATTTACTGTTATTTAAATTAATTTTAATGTTGAAGAAATTAGTTTTGCAAGTTATTTAATTAATTAATTAATTAGTTTGTTTGGTTAAATGGTTTCATCATAAAGATTAAATTTATTTAATTAAATAAATAAATTAATTAAATTAAATTGTAAAGTGTGTGGATGGTTTTATTTGAAATTAAATATTATTTTTGTGGAAATGGCATGCTTTATTATTGAATATATTTTCTTTTGAAAATTGTTAATTTTAAATAAATAAAATAAATGCATGCAATTTGAATATTAAAATTTAAAATTTAAATGAATTGAATTCATGCAAATCTTGGAAGGCAAGATTGTCGAGAAGTGGTTAATAGATATTTTGCACTTCTCGACATGTGTGCAAGTGGCATTTATTGAATTTTGTTGAAGAATTGTTCACAGAGGTTAATTTGGATCTGGAAAAAACACAGAGGGATTCTATTCTATTTTCCCTTCACGGGAAAATTATCAGTGCTATTTGTTAAAAAAATTTCTATATGCTTTTGGTATATTGGATACTTGTGGAAGTTCTCTAGTTCTTGTTTTGGGAATTGGTTCTCGGGAAAGAATTTGGAAGCTACAGGCAACAGAGGAAACAAACGCTCTCTTCACCAGTAAGCAAAGGAAAACAGGTATTCTTCTTGTAAATTTTATTTTATTGGTTTTTGAAAGGGAATGCTTCTGAAAAGAAATTAGTTTAATATAAATCCCTGTATTTCTCGCACAAAAAATTGTTCTCTGTACTTTGTTTTCTGAAGATTTGATGGATTCAGAATACCTCTGTAGTATACTCTCTATAGAAAGTATTTGAATTTTTATGAAGGGAATTATTTGTTAAAAAGGAAATTGAAACTTGTGGCGTAAATTAGGATTTGAATGAAAATATATTGTGCGTGTTTCTTTAAAATCCTTGAAGAAATTTATTAATTTCCCCAATTTCCCCATTGTTACTTCTCTGTTTAAAAAGAAAACCCTCTGAAATTTCCCAAAGAACCTTGAGGGATTATATATATAAATATATATATGTATATATATTTGTATATATATATATCATATATTTTATATTGATAAATTCAATTGTGAAAGACCTTAATTTATTTTTATTAAAATTGTTTTGAAAGAATTTAATTTATTTAAGCCGTAATTCGTACGGTGATTTTGAAATAGGCGGATTAAAATCCGTAGGGAATATTAAAAAATTTTATTTAAAAAAAATGCAGAGTATTGGGGAGGGCCGAAACCCTCCCCACTTCCCACGGAGGTGGGCGCAGCCTCCATGGTTGCGCACAGTAGTCGTCGGCTGCTAGGCGCAACCCTAGTAAGGGTTGCACCCTCTCCCCATAGGGAGCCGCAGCCGGGGGCTACGTACTATATAAATTTCAATTTGTTAAATATTAACAATGAAAATTTTATAACATGTATTTGTTAGTTTAAAAGATTTTAAATACGACTTTTGGTATTGATTATTAATTCGGGTTTTTATTTAATATATATATATATATTATGTATGTATATTTATGTGTAAATAAATATAATTAATTGTATATATATATAATTATATTTATTGAGGTAGGAAAAATAATTTTAATATTTTAAAGATATATATAATATTTTCTTTAATTTTTTTTGCATGTGAAATTCTAGATTAATTGGAAGTGAATTTTAATTAAGTTGACTTAATTGCATGCAAATTATATTGCTTGAAAGGATTTAGTATATCCTAAAGTAGATGTGTTATTTTCTTTCAATTTGCTTTAAATCTTGTTTCTTTGTTGGGCAAATTGGGAAAGTCTCAAATGAACAAGTCTTCTAGACCAATTGTTAAATGGGGATTGTGATTGTTAAAGTTAAATTCTTGAGTTAGCTAAGGATGTGTACATGGTATAATTGTGTGGTGCTTAGACACCCAATTTTGTGAACATAGTTATTGTTGTTTGTTTTGAAAAATGTAGAATTTTTTGTTGTATTCCTGTACACCTTGCAAACCTTAGTCAAAAAAACATAGATTCCTTTGTTATGTTTAGAGGAGTGGCTTTTTGTAAGGGCTGACACACAAAGTGGTGTCAGGGTAACTTGCAAAGAGTTAGTAAGTCAGTGATAACTAAATGACACAATAGTTAAATTAAAACTCTTAATAAGATGTTTATGCCTCGCTTATGACTCTTGAGCTAGTTCAGTCTTGAGTATAAGATGAGAAGGCCTAGAATGAAAAATTGGTGTCTTGTTTCTTCAAAAGACATTCGATTCCGCAATGATTTGCATTGGGGCCAGGTTTCGTAAGAGGTTACCAGGGTAACCCAAGTTGGGGGCCGTAACCTAGGAAGAAACACCAGGGTAACCTTTGCAATATTGTGATGACACTCCACCTAAAATAACAGATAACCTTGTGTTTGTAGTACATTCAATTGTCATAAATTTGGAAGCAATGTAACCATCAATTAGTGTGTACTAGTGTCTAGGGTTAGTAGAATATGTCTAGGTAACCATATTACTATCTCCTAGCACAAGGGGTGGACCTACGGGTACCACATGGTTGGGTGGAACGTGCACCTTACTCCGTTGGGTCCCCGGTTTGTGATTATGGCATCGAGAGCTTCATGGATGGAGAGCTCGCACTTGGAAACTTATGTGTACATCTTCTTTGTAAATTGTAAATCTTGTATTTGAAAAAATTCCTCAATTGTATATGAGGTGAACATTGTAAATGTACCTTGTAACTATTATTTGATCTACCTCATCAGATGGATGAGTATTGTATTATTTTATCAAATGCAATGTATGAAACAAGTTTGTACTTTATGTTATCTTAAATGGAGTTTCAAATGTTATGTAATGTTTATCTTTTTGTTTATGTTAATTAATATGTGTAATGCGAAATACTAAAGTCGTCTATGGAAACTCAAAGTAGTGTAACGTCGCGTAACTTAACGAATGTATGCAACTAATTAACTTAATAATTATACTTTTAAAAAAAAATTATTTCACTTTTATACACAATTGCAACATTCCTTAGGTTATTATGATGGGGCATTACAGATTGGTATCAGAGCCAAGGTTACAAACACTGGACGCTCTGGGTAGTCGCGAGCCCATTAGGTTGACCTAGTACGTAGTGTCACAAACAGTTAGCCTTGGTTGAATAGTATCTAAGAATCATTATTGTTATGTGTAGGAACATGCCTAGGCGAGGTGGAAGAGGTCGTGGTAGAGGTTGAGGTGGAGGCCGAGGGCCAATCCCTCAGGTTACTCCCCCTTTGAGCCCTCGTCACAGTGATTAGGCAAAGGAGTTGGATCAGAGAATGAGGGACAGAATCCTAAATAGTCAGGAGTAGAGAGTTCTTAGATACATCCTTTATTAGAGGAGGTCCTAGCTCAACTTGGACCTAGACAGGAGGTTGAGCAGGAGGTTGTCAGAGAGAGAGATAGATCTCCTAGGAGAGTAGATGACTCAGTACATCAGGATGCTATTACTGCAGGACACATGAGGGATTTACTAAGGGCACGCCCTCCTACCTTTGATGGTACAGGAGGTGGCTTAGAGGCCGAGACTTGGCTACTGGATTTGGGTAGATACTTTTCCATGCACCCATATGGTAGCAACACCTGTGCGAGATGCGCTATCATGCATCTGAGAGGATTCGCCTCTACTTGGTGGCGCCTGGAGGAGTAGAAGCTCCACTTAGATATTGGTTCAGTGTCTTGGGAGATGTTTCTCAAGAGGTTTAGAGCACGGTTCCTATCAGAACACTGGAGGCAGCGACGGGATGACGAGTTCCATGATCTACGTCAGTTGGCTCTTTCTGTTGAGCAATATGAACATAGATTCTATGAACTCAAGCAGTATGCTGGTATTGGCAATGATGAGCTTATGCTAGTACAACACTTCATCAAGGATTTAAATGCTCGCATTAGTGGTGGTGTCTGAGTCTTTGAGCCAAAGACTATGGAAGTTGCGGTGGAGAAGGCTCGCATAGTGGAGGAGAACCTTGTTATGGCATTAGGTGGTCACATAGGAGTGCAGATTGGCAGTGCTCCTGCAACAGGTTTTAGTCCACAGGGTGGATAGGCATAGATAGGTGGTTCCTCTAGGAACCAACAGACACCCACAAAGGGTGGGTAGTAGCAACAACAACGTACACCTCAAAAGAATAATAATCCACAACCATAGCAAGGTAATAGTCCTCAAATAGGAAAGGGTCGCATCTAGTGGCGCAACAAGCGCAATAGGCAGGATCAGCCTATGCAGAGTGCTCAGTCTATTGTCAGTAGAGGTAGTTTCCAGCAATCCAATGCACCTTCGGGTGGCAGAGGATTCAGTAGAGGCACAGGTTGTTACCCATGTGGGCAGCAGGGACACATAGCTAGGCAGTGTCCGATGAGAGGTTCTACTAGTTTTGGGCCTCGACCTATAGTTTCAGAGCCTACAGTGGGTGATGCAAGATGATCACATAGAGTATATGCTGCGGTTAATGACTGCCAAGCCGATCACCAGAACACAGTGGTCAAAACTTCAGGTAAGTTACATGGTGTTAGTGTTTCCATTCTTTTTTATTCTGGAGCTACCGACTCCTTTATTTCACCGACCATTGTTGACCGTTGTGGTCTTGTGGCGATAAAGCAAGGTGGTAAGTGGCAATTTGAATTCACCTCAGGGGTGAAAGTAGCGGTAGAGAACTTAGTACATAATTGTGAACTTAAAATTGGTACGTTAACTACCTTAGTAGATTTATATGTTACACCCTTAGGATCATATGACATAGTTTTAGGTATGGATTGGTTAGCATCTTATCATGTTGTGATTTACTGTCGACTTAAGACAATTAGTTGCATTAATGATTTAGGTGCGAAAGTGGAAATTCTAGGTGTTCAAAGACCTATCTCTTTGCGGATGATATTTGCTATGCAATTAAAGAGATGTCTTTGTCAGGGATGTCAACTGTTTGCAACAATAGTTACTGATTTAGAAGAAGGTGAGAGTCTAGAGGTGTCTCTTGATGATCATCCTATTCTTAGGGAATTCGTTGATGTGTTTTCCGATGACATACCTGGAATGCCACCGAAGAGGGATATTGACTTTAGAGTTGACCTAGTTCCTGGAGCTGAGCCTATATCTAGAGCTCCATATAGAATGACGACCCAGGAGTTAGAGGAACTTTGTATCCAATTAGAGGAACTATTAGAAAATGGTTTCATTCATCCTAGTGTTTCCCCTTGGGGAGCACCTGTTATCTTCATAAAGAAGAAGGATGGATCTCTTAGGCTATGTATTGACTATCGTCAATTGAACAAGGTTATGATTAAGAATCGTTATCCTTTGCCTAGAATCGATGATCTTTTTGATCAAATTAAGGGAGCTAATGTGTTCTCTAAAATTGATTTGAAATCTAGTTACCATCAATTACGTATAGCCGAAGCAGACATTCATAAAACTGCTTTTCAAACTCGTTATGGGCACTACGAATTCACAGTAGTACCGTTTGGGTTAACAAACGCACCATCAGTATTCATGAGTCTAATGAATGGTGTTTTTCGTACATACCTTGATCGCTTTGTCCTAGTATTTCTCGTTGATATTTTAGTTTATTCGAGAAACATGAAGGAACATGAAGAACATTTGAGACAGGTATTGCAATGTTTAAGGGAAAATCAATTGTATGCGAACCTGAAGAAGTGTGACTTCTTTCAAACTGAGATTAAATATCTTGGAGATGTAATTTCTGGAAAAGGTATTGTTGTGGATCCTTCAAAGATCCAAGCTATTGTAGATTGGCCCATGCCTACTAATGTAGGTGAAGTGTGTAGTTTTATGGGTCTAGCTGGTTACTATAGGCGGTTTGTTGAGGGGTTTTCTAGAATCGGTCATCCTATTACTTCTCTTCAGAGAAAAGGGAAGAATTTTGTTTGGACAGAGCAATGTCAGTTGGCTTTTCAAACACTTAAAGAAAAGTTAACTAATGCACCTATACTCATTGTTCCTGATCCTACTAAGGATTTTGTAGTATGCACGGATGCATCCTTAGAGGGTTTGGGAGCAGTTATGATGCAAGATGGGTGTGTGATTGCTTATGAGTCTCACAAACTCAAAGATCACAAATTAAACTATCCTACTCATGATCTAAAACTAGCTACGGTAGTGCATGCATTAGTTCGATGGAGTCATTTCTTATTAGGTCATCGTTTTGAACTTCATACGGATCACCGTAGTCTACAATATATTTTTACGCAACCTAACTTGAACGCTAGGCAAAGACGGTGGATGGAGTTCTTGTGTGAGTACGATTTTGAAGTAAAATATGTTCAAGGAAAAGAGAACGTAGTGGCTGACGCTCTTAGTCGTCGTCGACATGAGATCTCTGCTATTACGCTTGAAGTAGATTTGAGAGGTCAAATAGTAGCAACACTTCCTACTAATAGATTATATCAGGAAGTAAGGTCGGAGATTGAATCTGGTAGACCTTTAGAAGGTCGATTTGCAGGGTATATCCTTGAACCAGATGGTATAATGCGGCATTTAGGTCGTATTTATGTACCACATTTTGACAGTCTTCATACATTAATTATGACTGAAGCTCATCGAGCTCCGTATTTAGCTCATTCAGGA
Organism: Sequoia sempervirens; assembly: GCA_007258455.2. Lineage (NCBI taxonomy): Eukaryota > Viridiplantae > Streptophyta > Pinopsida > Cupressales > Cupressaceae > Sequoia > Sequoia sempervirens. The sequence continues at coordinate 81,924 of VDFB02283129.1, read as the reverse complement.
GTTAAGAAAATGCATGCCGATCTTCAGCAATTGTATTTTTGGCCTGGTATGAAACGTGATATTGCTGATTTTGTATCGAGATGTCTTGAATGCTAGTGAGTCAAAGTTGAGCATCAACATCCCCCTGGATTATTGCAGCCACATGTCATTCCTGAATGGAAATGGGACATTATATCCATTGACTTTATTGTAGGTTTACCTACATCATCACGTCGACATGATGCCATTATGGTAACTATTGACCGATTGACTAAAGTAGCTCACTTTTCACCTGTACGATCATCTTACAATGCTTCATCCGTAGCTAGGATATTCATGGAGGACATAGTTAGATTGCATGAGATTCCTCATAGGATTATTTCTGATAGAGATCCTGTATTTACTTTAGCCCTATGGACTTCATTACAACATGCTCTAGGTACATAGTTGAACTTTAGTTCAGCGTATCATCCTCAAACCGATGGACAGACAGAGAGAGTTAACCAAATATTAGAGGATATGCTTAGGATGTATGTAATGGACCAACAATCACGTTGGGAGGATTATCTGTACTTAGTAGAATTCGCTTACAATAACGGATATCAGAGTTCCATAGGTATGCCACCATTTCAGGCATTATACAGTCGTCCTTGTCGAACTCCTTTGAGTTGGGATTGACTAGAGGATAGAGTGTTACTTGGACCTGAGATGCTTCGAGACATGGAGCAACAGGTTGACCGTATTAGAGAACATTTGATAGCAGCTCAGGATAGGCAAAAGAAATATGCCGATGTGCATAGGATAGACCGACAGTTTGTTGTTGGTGATAGAGTGTTTCTTCGAGTGCGACCATGAAAGAGTCCAATCCGTTATGGAAAAGGCTCTAAGCTTGCGCCTCGTTTCGTTGGGCCATTTGAGATCTTAGAGAGAATTGGTCCTATGGTGTATCAACTCGCCTTACCACCCAGTTTGTCTCATATTCATGATGTTTTTCATGTATCTATTCTTAGACCATATCATTCTGACATTTCTCATGTACTTGATTGGAATGCGTTACAGGTAGAGGACGGGCAGCTGGCTTTGGAGCCCATGGCCATTCTACAGTGCCGGACGCTCAGTCTCATGGGTCGAGACGTTGATCAGGTGAGGGTCCAATGGGATCCTAGCCATGAGGCTTCTGCTACTTGGGAGGATGCGACATGCATGAGGGAACTTTATCCCTATATGTTCGTAGACTTTCAGGAGCAAGCCTGATCCTAGGGGGGGAGGATGTAGTACCCCTCCATTTATGCTTATGTTTTCTGCTATTATGTTTTCATGCTAATTAGACTATGATACTTTGTTTGGATATTTTGATCGCTGGTTTTGAGTGACAGTGGATTTATTCTGTGACATGATGATACATTGTATGGTGATATTTGATTTCTGATATGCTTTGAGATAGCGTAGATGTTTATTTTTAGTTGATTATTGCTATGTATATGTTTTGGTGGACTAACAGTTATTTATTTTGTTAGTCTGATGTGGCATGTATTGGTGTGGAGAACGGAATCGCATCACTCGTTTGTGAGTGCCCTGTGATATCCGTGATTTTCTCCGCACGGTGTGCCTGTACAATGGTTTATATATATATGCATGTTATTACTTGGTTGCAAGATTGCAGGTACATGACACCGACTCCACCTGGTTACTTAGGTCTAAGCATGTAAAGACTCAACGGATATGTTGATTGGGAGGTAGTAGTTTGGTTCATCCTAGTCTAGTCTATAACCCAGTCATAGTACATCATCTGTTTTAGTTCTGAGTTATAGGTTGTCTTGTATTTTTCTCCTTGGTTTAATTGCTGGAAAGAAAGAAAAAAATGTTAATTTTAATAATAGTTTATTATGTTTTATTTACTGTTATTTAAATTAATTTTAATGTTGAAGAAATTAGTTTTGCAAGTTATTTAATTAATTAATTAGTTTGTTTGGTTAAATGGTTTCATCATAAAGATTAAATTTATTTAATTAAATAAATTAATTAATTAAATTTATTTAATTAAATTAATTAATTAATTAAATTAAATTGTTAAGTGTGTGGATAGTTTTATTTGAAATTAAATATTATTTTTGTGGAAATGGCATGCTTTATTATTGAATATATTTGCTTTTGAAAATTGTTAATTTTAAATAAATAAAATAAATGCATGTAATTTGAATATTAAAATTTAAAATTTAAATGAATTGAATTCATGCAAATCTTGGAAGGCAAGATTGCCGAGAAGTGGTTAATAGATATTTTGCACTTCTCGACATGTGTGCAAGTAGCATTTATTGAATTTTGTTGAAGAATTGTTCATGGAGGTTAATTTGGATCTGGAAAAAACACAGAGGGATTCTATTCTATTTTCTCTTCACGGGAAAATTATCAGTGCTATTTGTTAATTTTTTCTGTATATGCTTTTGGTATATTGGATACTTGTGGAAGTTCTCTAGTTCTTGTTTTGGGAATTGGTTCTCGGGAAAGAATTTGGAAGCTACAGGCAACAGAGGCAACAAAGGCTCTCTTCACCAGTAAGCAAAGGAAAATAGGTATTCTTCTTGTAAATTTTATTTTGTTGGTTTTTGAAAGGGAATGCTTCTGAAAAGAAATTAGTTTAATATAAATCCCTGTATTTCTCGCACAAAAAATTGTTCTCTATACTTTATTTTCTGAAGATTTGATGGATTCAGAATACCTCTGTAGTATACTCTCTGTAGAAAGTATTTGAATTTTTATGAAGGGAATTATTTGTTAAAAAGGAAATTGAAACTTGTGGGGTAAATTAGGATTTGAATGAAAATATATTGTGCGTGTTTCTTTAAAATCCTTGAAGAAATTTATTAATTTCCCCAATTTCCCCATTGTTACTTCTCTGTTTAAAAAGAAAACCCTCTGAAATTTCCCAAAGAACCCTGAGGGATTATATATATAAATATATATATATGTATATATATTTGTATATATATATATCATATATTTTATATTGATAAATTCAATTGTGAAAGACCTTAATTTATTTTTATTAAAATTGTTTTGAAAGAATTTAATTTATTTAAGTTGTAATCCGTACGACGATTTTGAAATAGGCCGATTAAAATCTGCAGGGAATATTAAAAAAAATTATTTAAAAAAAAATGCAGAGTATTAGGGAGGGTCGAAACCCTCCCCACTTCCCACGGAGGTGGGCGCAGCCTCCATGGATACGCACAGCAGCCGCCAGCTGCTGGGCGCAGCCCTGGTAAGGGTTGCGCCCTCTCCCCACAGGGAGCCACGGCCGGGGGTTGCGTACTATATAAATTTTGATTTGTTAAATATTAACAATGAAAATTTTATAACATGTATTTGTTAGTTTAAAAGATTTTAAATACGACTTTTGGTATTGATTATTAATTCGGGTTTTTATTTAATATATATATATATATTATGTATGTATATTTATGTGTAAATAAATATAATTAATTGTATATATATTTAATATATATATATATATATATATAATTATATTTATTGAGGTAGGAAAAATAATTTTAATATTTTAAAGATATATATAATATTTTCTTTAAATTTTATTGCATGTGAAATTCTAGATTAATTGGAAGTGTATTTTAGTTAAGTTGACTTAATTGCATACAAATTATATTGCTTGAAAGGATTTAGTATATCCTAAAGTAGATGTGTTATTTTCTTTCAATTTGCTTTAAATCTTGTTTCTTTGTTGGGAAATTTGGGAAAGTCTCAAATGAACAAGTCTTCCAGACCAATTGTTAAATGGGGATTGTGATTGTTAAAGTTAAATTCTTGAGTTAGCTAAGGATGTGTACATGGTATAATTGTGTGGTGCTTAGACACCCGATTTTGTGAACATAGTTATTGTTGTTTGTTTTGAAAAATATAGAATTTTTTGTTGTATTCCTGTACACCTTGCAAACCTTAGTCAAAAAAATATAGATTCCTTTGTTATGTTTAGGGGAGTGGCTTTTTGTAAGGGCCGACACACAAAGTGGTGTCATGGTAACTTGCAAAGAGTTAGTAAGTCAGTGATAACTAAATGACACAATAGTTAAATTAAAACTCTTAATAAGATGTTTATGCCTCGCTTATGACTCTTGAGCTAGTTCAGTCTTGAGTATAAGATGAGAAGGCCTAGAATGGAAAATTGGTGTCTTGTTTCTTCAAAAGACATTTGATTCCGCAATGATTTGCATTGGGGCCAGGTTTCGTAAGAGGTTACCAGGGTAACCCAAGTTGGGGGCCGGAACCTAGGAAGAAACATCAGGGTAACCTTTGCAATATTGTGATGACACTCCACCTAAAATAATAGATAACCTTGTGTTTGTAGTACATTCAATTGTCATAAATTTGGAAGCAATGTAACCATCAATTAGTGTGTACTAGTGTCTAGGGTTAGTAGAATATGTCTAGGTAACCATATTACTATCTCCTAGCACAGGAGGTGGACCTACGGGTACCACATGGTTGGGTGGAACGTGCACCTTACTTCGTTGGGTCCCCAGTTTGTGATTATGGCATCGAGAGCTTCATGGATGGAGAGCTTGCACTTGGAAACTTATGTGTACATCTTCTTTGTAAATTGTAAATCTTGTATTTGAAAACATCCCTCAATTGTATATGAGGTGAACATTGTAAATGTAACTTGTAACTATTATTTGATCTACCTCATTAGATGGATGAGTATTGTATTATTTTATCAAATGCAATGTATGAAACAAGTTTGTACTTTATGTTATCTTGAATGGAGTTTCAAATGTTATGTAATGTTTATCTTTATGTTTATGTTAATTAATATGTGCAATGCGAAATACTAAAGTCATCTATGGAAACTCAAAGTAGTGTAACGTCGCGTAACTTAACGAATGTATGCAACTAATTAACTTAATAATTATACTTTAAAAAAAAAAATATTTCACTTTTATACACAATTGCAACATTCCTTAGGTTATTATGACGGGGCATTACAACTACATAATTTTTTTGTCATCTCAACATAAATAGTTTTTATTAAATATAAAATTAAAAATCACTAACCAATACTATAGAATCTAATAAACTTAAAATATTTTAATACTAAATATCCAACTGCAATGTAATTAATTCTAGATATTAGAATTCACGGGTTGAAAAAGTTAAATGGTACATAATATCATTATAACAAGGACAATTTTTAATGCACTAATATTTATGGAATTTACTCTGTGAATATTGGAAAAAGTGACGCTATTTTTCATTTTCATAAACAAGAGCTCTAAAAAAGCTAGAGTCCCTACCTAAGGGAATAAATATGCTTATGCAAATTTGCAATTGATATAGTTTTATAATTTTTTATGTGTATATAGCTATATGTTTTGTGTGTTGGTGATTCTGATTTCATTAAAAGGTACATTATAAATTTGAGAATCAAGATAATAAGATTAAAACTCAATTGTTGAATTTAAGACTCAATTCTTGAATTGAAATGTAATAAGATTAAAACTTGTGTATTGTAATTGAAATTTATTATGGTTTTTGAAACTTGATAAAATTATAGAAAACTTCCTACCAAATTTCTAATCAATCCTTGGAAGACTCAACTTTGGTTTGACACGTAGCAATACCTTGGTTGCAACAAGTTGTAGATGACATGACCTTCAATGTTTTATTTCATAGATCTATTGATACACTTAGTGCTTAAACTAATTTAAAATACCATGAGTTTATTAACTATTATAGAAAATCTCAAGTTTCTTTAAACATGGACATTGAGAGGTAAAAAGTTATTTAGATCTGTTTGGTTTCTATTTTTAATGGAATAAAATGCATTTAGAGTTAAAACTAGTGTATATAATTGAAATTCATCATTCGTTTATCCTTTATGCAACTACTATTTGGGTATTATTGAAAGTCATCATGATTTCGTTCTTAGTTGTTATATTTTGTGAAATCAATAATTGTAGTCCTTTTGTGCAATATAGACTTTATATGTTTTGAAGTACACGAGAAATAATACAACTGTATTGAAGCTACAATCCCTGCCAAATAAAATAAACATGTCAAACATAAGTGTTTGCAACATCAATGCATTTATATGGACACCTTGATTTAAGGGAAGATATTGACATGCAAAGAAATCCCCGTAGGGTATACTACATGTTGATTACTAGTTTGTAATTATGCAATCAACTCAATGATTTTAAAAAACATAAGGTGAAAGGGATCCACAAGGAAAAGAAAATTCTTAAGAGTTTATGTCATCCTTTTCTTGGATTGACTAATATTTTGGTGCCTGAACTGTTGCATTAACCTTCTTTGACTACTAGTTGCATTTAGACCTGTATCAAATTGTGCACCAAATATTTGCAGCCAATCAAACTCTAGCCATTATGGATTTTATGATTTTACTTGAAATTAGGAAAACTCAAACATGGAACATATCATAGGGTATAAACTAACATGGAAATTGGAATAAAAGAAGATAGGGAATTGTATTATGAAGACATCTCATATTGAAACTGTTTCAAAATAAGCACTTAAGATCTTGTGAGCTTATGAGAAAATTAAATAAACTTAAGAACACTTTGTTATCGATAAGAAAATTATGAACTCCATAAATGAGTTGTTGGTCACCATATTTGGAGTCCTCAAATTGAGAAGGGAACAAATATGCAACTCAAAGCCTCACAAGCTTCAAGGGTTATTTAGTTTATATATAGAAATATATTGTACAAGAAATGCTAACTTGCAAACTTAAAGTACAACCTCAATGCATGCTCCTCTTTTGTTTTCTTCATACATCCTTACCTACTTGCATGATGACAAAATGGAAAGTGTGATTTTCAATGGTAATTAACACTTAAGGCTTGAACAAAGACATATTTGTAAAGAACAAAAAAATAAAGGAAAAGATTGCATGCATGAACATGCAACATATTTTTTTATATTAACTCAAACATTCATTTAACAAGCTTGCCTAGAAAAAACTTACAAATTTTAGTCTAATACATTTTTAAAAATTAAAACGAATACCGATATTTTTGAAAACTACCTTGCCTTAAATCAATTAGCCCTTCTTATAGAGGTTTACATTATCATTATTCATCAACATTGAACAAAACAAAAACATACATTTTATCAAACATTTTTAACCTTTAGTTTTCCAACCTTCATATTATTTATCTTCTCTTCAATTGTCATATGTCTTTGTGACTGAGAGTTTTTCCATATTCTCTTAATTCTACTGATATATCTTCAACTATCATATGTCTTTATGACTAATATTTTGGCCATATTCTCTTAATTCTACTGACATATCTCAAAAATATTAGAGCAAGGGAGCATATTTCCATTACAAATAGGTTTGGCTAACTATAAACAGTCCCATAGATTAAATGACATAGGATATGTGAGCTCACATATAAATAACCTAGCTCTATCTCGAAAGCCTACAAACAACCAAATTTGGAATTAAAGTATCAATTCACCCTTGGCCATGAATATTAAATGATGAAAAAAGGGGAAAAAAGCATCTAACAAGATTTAAATTTTCTTCTAGGATGTATCATGTGTTTTATTTTAGAATGCTTGATTTGATGTTAGGTGGTGACCAAATAAGGTCTCCATTTGAATGTATAAATACAAAATATTTTTGTAAAAAAGGCAATTATAATGGTTGATCTTGAAGTTAGTAATCAAAATTTTGAAAAATTAGATTATAGCAGTGAGAATCCTCTGGGTACTTTTGGCTGTGATATGTACATGAAAAGTAACAATGTCAGATGTTGTTGGGACTAAACAATGTTCTTAGATGTGTATTTTGGTTGATGTAAGACTCGTGTCATCGGGCTTAACTTTTTTTCTTGTGTAATGTTTTGGACTTTGTTCTTTAGCCTTCTCTTCATGCTTACTTTTGTTGGTTTTGATGGGATCCTTATGAACTATTCTGACTTGTTGTTATGGTTGTCGATGTGGCTGGTTGACACATCATATATTTTATCTTGCTTGTTTTGGTAATCCATAATCATTTTTTAAAAAAATAAATAGTAAAAGCTATGAAATATTATAGCTTTATGGATTCATAAGCATTGAAGTGGAAAAAAAACATCCTAGTTATTATTTGTTAAATCCAACACAAATTCACACTGATAAGTAGAGTTTTGTAGGATGTATGTATAATCATCCAAGGACCAAAAGAGTGAAGATAACATTTCAAAAGTCCATGCTATTAATTTCACTTTAATAAGAAGTTAAACAAGAGCGAGTCTTTCAAACAAGGACTACAATCTTCTTTTAAATTCAAATGGCTTACCATAGGCCTTCAATCATTATTTAAACATGAAAGAACTAGAATGATTAAAAAAATCTTTTAAAATGGCATTAATTATTCTATAAAATTCACTACAATTAAAAAGATGATACTCTCAAAAAAAGAGAATGAAGTAGACACATGAACATTGCTCACTATTTTTTAGTTGAAGTCTATTTAAACATTTATAATAATTGAAAATCAAACTCAAATGAAATTGGAAGCTTCATTTATGGAAATACTTCCATTGGATTCCCTACAAAATAGGGACATGGCTTTCATTAAATGAGATAAACTTCTATTTGAACATTTATGAGAGTACAGATAATGGCAAGAGATGATATGCTTGTCAATTCAAATTCCTTGCATATAAAATAACCAACACTAAATGGGCACATGCAAATAGCAAAGTAATGCTTTATATTGAAGAGAACCTACCTTGGGTCGCAAGGAGTTGTAGATCTAGTCTTAGAATTTGCATAACTACCATTTTGGTTTTTCTTTGTTGGCTTAAGAATATTGAAAGAACACTTTATCGTTTCATCAACAATCAACATTGCACTACCATTGTAAAAAATAACACCATAATTTGGTACTAAAAAGACTATAACAAGCTATTTATCACTGAAAAACTCGTAACAATCTTTCCCTCCAGAGAAAGAAGTAAACTAGAGTGATGAACTTTCCCTTACAAAACAACATAGATTTTGAATTTCAAGAATTTTTTACAATGTCTTGTCGCCAAAGACATGGAACAGCTATACCCAGGTGATAAATAACCAATGTGTGGTTTCAAGCTGGGAGCTAAAGCCTTTTTTCATTTTAAATTGGCTTGTGAAGAATCCAACAATTCAGTGTATGCAATTAAATTTTTGCTCCAGTAGCCTAGAAATATTTCAAATAAATGAAACCTCTTAAGAATTAAAGTTTATTAAAGAATTTTTCTTTGCACTTATCGAATAATTTTTCTCTTGCATTTATGCAAAAAGAGCCTAGATCCCAAAATCATAATATAATTGGATTTTAAGATTACCATAAAAAAATATCAAATTGTCGATAAATAATTTATGTAAAACTTGATGAACCAATGATAGCATATGGGTTTTTTTAGTTGTGCAAATTTGTATTATGGTATTCTACTATCTACTTATGCAAAATTCCTCAATTTAGCTATACATATGAGAGAAAGACATAGGATTTGCATTTTCTCATAGTGCTGCCATGTATACTTGTCAAAAATAACGAGGACGAGGTAAATCCCTGAAACCCTAAAAACATGTATGGGCCCTACCAACCACTTTTAGTAGACTCAGGGTTGTGAGGAACGAGATGTTGGGAAGCTGGAGATTTATTAAATTGATTGTTTGTATCCCTCCCAGTAGGAGGATAATTAATGACTTCAAGAAAGCATATGTCCAAATTGACTAAATTCTAGATTTGAAATAAGGAATATGCACATCAACTCAACTCAACTTTTAGATCCAGTATCTGAGCTCCTAAAAGGGTTAACCAACAGAAGATTGAATCCAATATCCTCTACCCTTCTAACAACTTATGCAAGCACATCTAGAATAAAATTAACCCTTTTCTTGTTCTAATTACTATTTCAGAACATACCTAAAAAAACAAAAAACAATGCAAAAAACTTATTCAAATATATCTGCATTTTCTTGTTAAAAAGATTTCAATAACCAAAATAAAACAAAAAAACACCATTTACCTTTATGTCTTTCAAAATAGAAAAAACACCTCGCACCAAATGCATCTTGGTCATAGGAAAATCCACAGCAGCCTTGACATTTTTTTTTATTTTGTTACATATAATGATAGCTCGGCTAGCAGAGAAGTAGACATTAATGAATTACGGTGTTAAGTCTTTAACTCAACAACAGAGACTAACCCATACAAGCACTCGAAGATAGGGAAGAGTAGACATTAACCCATAAAATGCAGAGAACAACAAACAATAGACATTAACCCATAAAATGCAGAGATGTAAAAAACTATAAAACAACACTATAAAAGATATAGGAACTTACAAACACCTCATTTTTCACTTCCAATACGATAGACATAAACCCTCTCAACAAACACAGATTTCACCCTCATCAAACAATCTAAGAAAATGAATAAACAACGCAAAAATGGCAGTGTAAAAGATATAGGAACTTACAAACGCCTCCTTTTTCGCTTTCAAAATGTTAGATATAAACCCTCTCAACAGACACAAATTACACCCTCATCAAACAATCTAAGCAAATGAATAAACAATGCAAATAATCCTTTACTCGACAGACTTAAAACTTCACACCATAAGCCATTCATGATGCCTGCACTTCACTCTATTCACAATAAATGAAAATTAGGTACTAATAAATGCACAATGTCCTCGTTAAAACACCACGTGTCGACAAAAACACTGAGTGCAAAGACATGACTCTATCAAAGAACATTACGAAGTCATGAAATATTTCCAATAGCAACAAAACATTAGGAATTGATTGAATTTTTCCCTTTCTTGCCCCAAAAATAATTTGCAATTAGAAAAATACAAATCCATGAGGAAAATACCAATAGCCAATGAGAAAATTGCAAAAAAAAACCAAAATTCCCTATAATAAAATAATCCCACAAACTATAGCATAAACATTAGTAGCACAATTTAGACAGACTTAAAACTTCACACCATAAGCCATTAATGACGCCTACACTTCAGTCTACTCTCAATAAATGAAAATTAGGGACTAATAAATGCACAATGTCCTCGTTAAAATGCCACGTGTCGATAGAAACACTGGGTGCGAAGACACAACTATATCAAAGAAAATTACAAAGTCATGAAATATTTCCAATAGCAACAAAGCATTAGGAATTGATTAAATTTTTCCCTTTCTTGCCTCGAAAATAATTTGCAATTAGAAAAATACAAAACCACGAGGAAAATACCAACCAATGAGAAAATTGCAAAAAAAAAAAGCCAAAATTCCCTATTAATAAAATAATCCCACAAACTATAGCATAAACATTAGTAGCATGATTTCTGAAAAATGCATTAATAGGCATGAGCACGTTGAAAACATTGGGTGCTGGCAAGAAGTTGAGTCCACTTTTTGGCCATTTAGTGGAAGTGTTTTCCCTGATTTTCAGAATTCAACACATTTGACCTTAAAATTTAAAGCACATAGAGATGGAATCTTGAAAAAAGTCACTAATCATAAAATGCAGTACTCGGGGTCTAGTTTTCAAATATGTAATTTATTTCAATACCCAGATGATACAAATTGATTTTCAATAGGAATTTCTAAAAACTACTATTTAAAAGTCATTTTTTCTTACCATACCATGCACATGTACGTCATCCATATTTTGACCTAAATAATCATATTTTCTAAATCCTTTTGGGAAAATATTTGTAACTCACTGAAGCACGCTTTCCATATTTTTTGTATTTTTTTATTTTTTGTTAATTTTTGATTCGCCATATTTGGTGTTTTAAAAAATCATCATGTACATCACGCATAAGATGACCTAAACTTATGATTTTTTTTAAAAAAAATAAATTGAGAAGAATTGTCTGAAGTACACTTTTGTGCAATCTGTTCGTGAAAATGTTATGTTGATAAAAAGTTATTAAAATACTAAAAAACCTTGATAATTCAAGTTTATGGACCTATTTAATCAGAAATTAAATGAAAAATAAAAAAATTAATCCAATTGTAAAAAAAATACATATTTGGAATCTACACTATCTAATATATAATGGGTTTTAATTTCGTCGAAAAACTCTACAAAAAAAGCCTTCAGACGTATGCCCAAAGTCAGTATTTTTTTGTGACATTGCTAGGATCTTCAACTTGTAGGTCAAACTAGGTCCAGGGCTTAGGTTTGGATCCCCAAACCTTTTCCCAAACCTATCAACAAAGCAAAAACCCAACCTACATTTCAAATTTTAAAAAAGGGATCCTATTTATAATTCACCCGTTGAAAATTTATTAGTGGGGTCGTTGGAAAATGGAACGAGATCCCATTTAGTAAACGGGATCTCAATTTGTTTAACTCGGGATCCCATTTACTAAATGGGATCCCGAGTTATTTTTTACCGTTATTTTGTATTTTACTGTCAAAAAGGGGCATCTTGGGTCTAAGAATCATTTTGTATGACCAACTACGACATATTCCCTATTTTCTATCACCTTTTGTCTTGTTGAAGCTCTTCAAGTTGGGATTTTTTTCAATTTTGAAAGGAGGCATCATTGGGACATTGTGACAAAAGAATTTTGTTGAATTGCTACTTGTTTGAAGGAGGAAGAGAAATTTTGTTGAATTGTTATTTGTTTTCAAAGGAGGAAGATGAGTTTTATTTATTTGCTATTTGTTTGAAGGAGGAAGATAATTTTTTTTAAATTCCTATTTGCTTTCAAAGAAGGATGAAATTTTTTGTTTAATTGAGCTACCTGTTTGAAGGGGGAAGATATTTTTTCTGCATTTGCTATTTGCTTTCAAAGGAGGAATCTAGGAATTTTATTTATTTGCTATTTGTTTGAAGGAGGAAGAGAAATTTTGTTGAATTCCTATAAATATTTTCAAAGGAGGATGAGAAATTTTGTTTGATTGAGCTACTTGTTTGGAGGAGTGAGAGTTCAATTTTGTGCAATTGCTACTTATTTGAAGGAGGAAGAGGAATATTGTTTAATTGATACTTCTTTGAAGGAGGAAGAGGATTTTTGTTGAATTGCTACTTGTTTGAAAGAGGAAGAGGAAATTTGTTCAATTGCTACTTGTTTGAAGGAGGAAGAGGAATTTTGTGAAAAATTTCTACTTGTTTGAAGGAGGAACAAACAAGGAAGACTCTCAAGTTTTTTACATTCATTTGTGTATACTTCAAAAAAATTCAATCATGGGATCACAATGTCAAAATAAGAGGAAAGATAGGAAGGTATTGACACCTGAAGAAATTCAAGCAAAGAGAGAGAAGGAGAAACAAATACAAAGAGAAATGAGAATGAGAATTCAATCAATGAATGATGGTGAAGCATCCAATTCCATAACTATTGAAGATAAAAACATTGAGGAGACCATGGATGTACGTGATGTAAACTTGCAAGAGGTGAATGTGGAAACTAATACGAATATACAAACTACTCCTGGTATGTCTTCAAATATCCCTTCCAGTGCTATGGAGAATGTTTCAATAGGAACAAGTCTAGGTACATCTTCAAATCCACCTTTGAACCTCATGGAAATGGTGTTTATTAGATATTTAAAAGAGGTTGGATATCACAATGTTCACATTGATAATATTTGTAGAGTTCAAGATTTGAGTCAAATGAAAATGAAAATGAAAATGAAAATGAAAATGAAAATTAAGATAAGAATGAAAATGAAAATGAAAATAGTTTTGAATATATTTTAAAAAAAATTGAAAGTGATGTTTTGGATAATCTTCCTGGTAAGATTTCTTGGAGACAAATAAGAACACATGCTAATAGATTATACAATCATTTTTTTATCGTAAAAAAATTTCAGTTCAATGTCAACTAATGATGCAATTAATGAGAATGCGAAAAAATTAGAAAAATAATGAAAAATTTAGGAATTTTTGTTAAACAAAGAAGAAAAGATCAATCAGTAAAACATGTTATGTCTACTATTTCTAGTGACATTTAGTCTATTGGAAAAAATAGTAGATCTAAAGATAAGAATGCAGCAAGAAGAGCTATAACAACTACTATAGTTAATAAATCAACTTTGAATAAAAGAATGGTAAGCAATATTAGTGATGTTTTAAAAATGCATTCTAAAACATTGCTATGAGTGGCAAAAAGAAGAGAAAGTATAGAAAATGATCCTATCAACCAATGTTGGAGTTTCAGTGGTTGACTCCCAAGGTCTGATATGAAATTGAATGTTGAAATTAAATCTTTGATTGAGAAATATTGGCATGATAATACTAGGGTATCATTTAATGCTAGAGATGTTTTAAAATTAAGGGTGGGGTCCAAAGTTCGCAATCCTCATCCAAAACACCTATTAGATACAACAAAAACTAAATTTTATAAAAAAAATTGTGATGATTTAGTGTTACCTGGTAATATTAAAATAATTCAAAGGTCTTTTAAAAAATGTAAACCATGGTATGTAAAAATTAATAAGGAATGAATATCTTGTTGTAAAACACATGTTCAATTTCATTATTTTTATGATGTTTTTTTATATATACATTGTACTTTGCATACTAACATGATTATACAAGAATGTGGTATTAATATGCCATCTGAAACAATAAGGGAGTTTATAGCAAGTTTATTTTGTGAAAGATCTAATGAAGAATTATTTTATTCAAGTCCTTGTATTTCTGGACAATGCACTAGTTGTGGAAATCTTTCATTCTTAAGAGTTTGCATGCATGAAAGTGTTGATAATAATTTTGGAAAATAATTAGTTGATGTTAAAAAATTTAAGAATGTTAACTATTCTCTAAGAAATGGAAAAATTAGAAAGTGTTGTGATTTAGTTACAAAAAAAGTTAGTGTACATGCATTCATATTATAATTTAAGAATAAGATTGTACTAAAATGTGCCATGCACTCTCAACATGCTTGATGGCTTGATGGCCAATTTCACACATGTAGAAACACATTTCCAATTGGCACTATACTTTCAGTGGTTGATTTTGTGGAAAATTATACTCTAGCTCCGCAAGAGTAAATTCAATCACAGTATTATAATTCAGTGCAAGTAGCTATGTTTTTCCATATTGTTTATAGACATGCAGATGATAGCACAGAGGATGATAGAAATTTTTTGAGGGAGTATCATTTTTATTTGAGTGACAACCGGTTACACTCGTAAGAGTTTGTTCAATACCACTTCAATATATTTTATAGAAATTTAAGAGAAAGAGGAATTCAGATGACAGAACACCTCATATGGTCAGATAATTGTATGAGGTAATTCAAGAATGCTCGAATGTTCTATTGGTTAAGTAGGGTTCACAAGGAACTTAATGTCCAACATATAAGGAGTTTTTTTGAAGTTGGGCATGGTAAAGGAGAACATGATGGAGTTGGTGCATGTGTCAAAAGAACTCTTGCTAAAGAACAATTAAAATTCAAGGATGCAGTAAAATTTAAAGATGCACGTGAGATTGTGGATTGGTGTAATACAATATTATCTACACCTGGTTCGAGTGAGTACTCTATAGTTCATCGATTCTTTTGGTTGGTTGAAGAATAGAACATTCTACCTAGAGTTAACTATGAGACAATCAGTGGATCTCCTAAATGACATTCATTTAGGAGTTCGATAGCAAGCACATGGACTATCTGGACAAGGGAGCTTGCATTTTTTTGTCATTTTTGTGTCTCAGGAGATTGAGAAGCATGTGAAAATACAAAATGGGTTGAAGAGTGGGAGCAAATATCGTTGATACCTGCACAAGCGCAAGTTATTAAATCAAAATTTGTTTGCAGGACATGCGCATGTTGTTGTTGCACCTGAGGGGAATGAAGAGGAAAAATAATATCAGTTGGCTCGTTGTGTGGAGACTAAACATAATTTAATAGCACCTCGAGAAGATGATGATGGCTATCATTATCCAACAAGTACGGTGATCCCCTTAAGTCATCCCCTTAAGCAAATTTTGATAACAAGTTTTAGATCCCCTTAAGAAAATTTTTAGAACAAGTCTTTGATCCCCTTAAGACAATTTTGAGAACTTATTTGATGATGGTTTTCATGTTTTCCAATAGGATTGGTGGTGGTTGTTGGAACTTGGCTACAAAAAATACTTGATAAGGAAGAATGGTCTACCTGCATTTGAAGATTATGAAACACATAAAAAAATCATACACTATTCACATTTTGTGGTGGAAAAAATTATAAAACTAGATCGGTATCATGGAAGACCTACAAATAAAGTGCTATAGACAATTTCTATGGAAGAGCATGGGCCAATCATAGACATGTTGCAGAAAAAAGAGGATGCAGATGGCACAATGGATAAGTAAATATAGGTAAATATAGTTTTAGTTTTATATTGTCCTTTTAAATAGATTAAATACATGTTTTGATATTGGTCATGTGTGTTATTAGTTGAAATTGATTTAAATTTTCCTTTTATAGATCCTTAAACCATAATCACAAAAAGAAGAGTCCATGTAGATTCAACCTAAACAACATGGAATACTTGGTAAAAATAGGTAATTATTAGTTAAATTATATTTAAATACATGTTTTGATTATATATTGATATTGCTTGTACATTAATAGTTAAAATTGATTTATTATCCTTTTTTGTATCCTTAAGCCATCATCGCATTGATCTCATACTTTGAAACAAAAAGGAGAGGATACCTAGATTCAACCTACACACATGTGTGGAATACTTTTAAATACAGGTACTTGAGTTGTGTACATATAGATAGTTTTATATAAATTAAATTATGTATAGTTTTGATGATTTTATTGATACTACTTGTACCTTTTTGATATCAGGTGGTGTGAAGAGCTACTACATTCTGGGCACTAGTTTGAGATGTTCTTGAGATGGCATAGCCAAATTTAGTAAACATTATTTTGAGATGACATATACGTACATACATACACAATTAAACATTTTGTATAAATTAAAAATACATGTACATACACAATTATACTCTATGTACTTTTATGTATTAAAATCAATATTCTATATATTTTGTTTGTTAAATGTGCATGTTTTCCTACTTTGAAATTTTATATTTGATTGTATAATCACTAAATATCATGTATAAATTATTGTTAAATCAATTATATCCTTAAGACGTCGTATTAGGACCCCTTAAGACATTCCCTTAAGATGTGTCGTATTAGCACATATCCTAAATATTATACTTAATTATATCATTTGTTATGATGACTCACCCTAAAGTATAATCCTTGTTTATATCACTTAATATTTATACTTGATTATACTCTTCTTTGATCCCCTTAAGACGTGTTGTATTAGCACATATCTGAAATATTATACTTAATTATATCATTTTTTATGATGACTCACCCTAAAGTATAATACTTGTTTATATCACTTAATATTTATACTTAATTATATTCTTCTTTGATCCCCTTAAGACGTTGTATTAGGACCCCTTAAGACATCCTCTTAAGACATGTTGTATTAGCACATATCCTAAATATTATACTTAATTATATCATTTGTTATGATGACTCATCCTAAAGTATAATACTTGTTTATATCACTTAATATTTACACTTAATTATACTCTTCTTCGATCCCCTTAAGACGTCGTATAAGGACCCCTTAAGACATCCCTTAAGACAACCTATAAATTAGTGTTGGATGTTATTATTTGTTTTGACAACTTATAAATTAGTGTTTTTTGTGGAACATGAGGTCAAGAGGACTTTTATGTTCTTAAATTTTTTCTAACACTTTGCATGATTTGTAAATATGGGACTACATGATTTAATTTCAAAACTTTAGCCTATTTTTGGATAATTAAGTTCTTTAATTTAATGTTGTAAAAGAACTAGGAAATATGGTGTATACTTATAGAACAAGTTTTTTTGGAAAAACTCTTTGCATTTTGATTGGTATTTATGTTTAGTTTATAGAATTTATTAATGCTTTTGTTCTCTAATCTTGTATGATATTGTTTATTTCTTAAAATTTAATCCTTTGTGGTATATAAATGGATTGCTTTTGTTTGTAAATTATGATTTATTGACTAATTATCGATTGATGTGAATTGAATAAGTTCATTGACTAATTATCGCTAATTATTGAATGTACATAAAATGCATAAATGTACGTGTGTAAATTAAAATTTAACAATAATAAAGTCCATTATTTACAATATATAGTGCATGAAACCAATATATTAAGCGCATGAAATAAAGTCCAACAAAGTACTTGACCCATGAAATATAAAGTCCAATAGAGTACATGAGAAACCAAATATGCAGTCCATGAAATAATCAAATATAACCCATAAAATCATGTTTAGGTCATGTATCGTCTCTATAATCAAGAGACCTCTTCACACCATGTGGACTATGTGGATGACCTGAAACACTCTGTACAAGAGAAAAATGAAATTGGATGTAAGACGATGAAAAATGATTTAGTGAAAATTTAATTTATAATTCATCATAAAATTAAATTACCATCATATATGGGTTTGGATGCTCTGGTGCGCCTGGACTAACCTCTAAATTCTCTAAATCAATCTACATAAACAAGACAAAGAAATTTGAAATTAGATGTAATTCTACAATTAAAAATGATTTAACTCAATTTAATTTATAATTTATCATATTTAAATTGTAACGTAATCTAAGGTTGTGCACCCTCTACTCCAGGACCTATTTGCACATGCTAAACTACAAGATGTGTCTCATGCTATAAAAGAAAAATAGTTCAAAACATGTATATATATATATATATATATATTATATATATATATATATATATTCAATTCTAAATTTAATTAAAGTTATTTGGAATATATAATTTGTAATTGACTTTAAATATAATAAAAATTTGAAATTACCATGATATCTAGAGCCTGCTCTGCATGTCCTCTTGGAGGTGTAACTATGACTGAGTCATGGCAGAAAGTCACACTAACAAATTCCTACAAGATCAAATTTAAAGCATGTATACTTGAATTAGGTTAAAATATATATATTCAAGTTTGCACATTTTGTGTACAAATTTTTTTAAACAACCTAAAATTCAGAGGCCTCATGAGTAGCCGCAACATCTAATGTTTTTTTGATGCCCATTCTCATTGTCGTATCAACCAAGACATACATATAGACATTTAACGCTTATAATATTTACAAGTGTACATGCACATTTGATATATAGTGAATTCAAAATTCATAATTGTAACTATATAATGTAAGTTAAAACAATTTAAAATATAAATGTACCTGCCCCTAATCTGCGATGCTTGACAACCCCTCGGGTGGAATCGACATGGAAGTCGATTGACTCCCCTAAACCAACATAAATATTTAAAACATATGTTCATGATTCAATTATAAATTTAAAACTCAAGTTACAAATTATTTCATATATAATTTAAAAAATTGAAATCAAAATACCCCATAAGGGTTGCCAACTAGGACTAGTGTCGATGTATGTACTTGCAGAGAAAATGATTGCCCCATCGTTACTGTCATTTGTACACCAAACAGTTTGATTGTTAAAATATATTGTAAACTTTTCTTTGATATATACATTCATTAAAATTCTTATAAATTCAACAAGTAGATTCATATTTATACTTGTGTCGCACTATCCTCAAGGTGATGGTTCACTATGAGAAATTATACAAATGAATTGAGATGACCAGATGATCCACCAGAATCTCCACGTCCACCTGAACTAGGTGTGGCCTGATCGGTTCCATACCATAACTGATGGCAACTAATTGTAATGTGGTCTCGACACTCCTAGAGTGGTACTAGGACCAACTCCGTAAAACACTCCTCTATCATCCTCGTCTCTATGCTCCTTACCCACTATCATAGAAGCATGTTTATCAAGGTCTCCTACGAACGTACTAAAGGATCCTAACGTCAATACCACCGCACATTGATGCACAAGTGTGGGAATGGTGGGACCAAGAGGAGAAACAAGGGGTTGTGCATGCACGGGGTGTTGGGGATCAACCCTTGCCCCCAACCTCTGTTGTGGCATGCCACCACCAACACCCTAAAATGATTTAAAATCAAAATAATTAGGCTTTTGCCCCATAACAAAATCTACATATAGTTTCCTCAAAAAATATAATGGGGCCTCGAGATTAGCATGTGGTGGATTGTCAAATACCATATACCATCAATCCCAAAAATGTGCACTCATCTATGGATGTATACACCACCTCATGGATATTCTAAATTTATTGGGAGGAATGGGCTGTTGAGTATTAGGGTCGATAAAATAAGGGGTTAGATGGTATTTTATTATTTTTAGGTCTAAAATTTTTTTATATGAGAGACCATCTACATGAAATCGTCTCATCTCCTCCCTTTCTCATCGATGCCTATCTAAATCAGAATCAATAGTCCTAATGGCATCCACAATGTTTTACATTGCATATGCAAAATGTCTCACGTGTGGTGGAATCAATGCTTGATTTTTCATAGCATTGATTTGATTTTGAATGGATGCCACTTGATCATTTATACATGCTCTCAAGCGAGCCTCATCAAATCTAGCGAGTGGTGGAGGTGGCCCGATATGAGGTGGAGGGGGTGGAGGGGGAAGTCGAGCCTGGGGTGGAGGTGGAGGTTCTTGAGGTGTTGGATTGATGATATCATCAATGTTAAATTGATCCATGATGTCAGATATAAGTGCACCTGCATTAAATTATACAAAATTAACATACAAACTTACAAAATTACAAGAAATAGTTAAATTTGAAACGTACATGCAATTTTGTTTAAATAGGATGTGCATAAATATACATACACATACATACATTGATTGCAATTGAGCATGTGCATACAAATTTCAAAATTTAACATGTACATACATTTAAAATAAAAAATACGATGCATAATTTGCATGCATACATCATTCAACTAGACTATGTACATACATACGAATTTCAAAATTTAAGATCTAGAACTATGCAATTTTAATACATGTACATACTAAAAAATAAACTTGAAACATTCACAAAAAGGTCATTTATGTCTAACGCATACATATATATATATTACATTTTTCCAACAAGAGAAATCATGATCTAGTAGATAGTCATAAAATATATGGTATTATAAATTCATCATTATAAGTTCATAAATTCATGTCACTAAAAATATCCATCCAACCAAAATCATAAATTCATGTCATAAAAAATATCCATCTGACCAAATTCATAAATTCATCACACAAAATATCCATCAAACCAAATTCATAAATTCATAACTATAAGATCATTGTCTTAATTTATAAATTGTTGCGGCTCTCTACTGCGTCTCTTCATTTCTTTGTGTTTTCCTTTTCAAAATCGGAAGTTCTCCTCTCCTCTAGCCATTTTCAATGCTCATCTATGATCTCATCCATAGCCCTAACAACATCAACAAAATTTTACATCCTAGATGCAAACATCCTCAAAGGTGGTGCAATACATTCTTCTTTTTTAATAATGTTGATTTGATCTTGAATGGTTCTAACATTGGCATTGATTCATGCTTGCAAGAGAGCTCCATCAGTTTCAGGTGGTGGAGGTGGGGGGTTATGAGGTGGAGTGGGTGGAGGTGGAGGTGAAGATGGTGGAGATGGAGGGCATGGAGGTGGATTACGGATATTGTTGAATTGATCCATGTGATCTCTAAGATATAAGTGAACCTGCATTAGATTTGCAATTTCAAAATGTAAGATACATGTTTAGGAAATACCCTTAAACCATTCAATATAAATGGCTTAATTGAATACAAATGATAAAATGTATAAGCCTCATTTATGTCTAAGGCATGTTACTTGAATGAAAAAAAATTAAC
Organism: Sequoia sempervirens; assembly: GCA_007258455.2. Classification (NCBI taxonomy): domain Eukaryota; kingdom Viridiplantae; phylum Streptophyta; class Pinopsida; order Cupressales; family Cupressaceae; genus Sequoia; species Sequoia sempervirens. Next base: position 60,104 of record VDFB02283129.1, on the reverse strand, counting down.
TATCAATATAGGACAATTTATGAATGCTTCTAGGGTTTACGGTTTAGAGTTTAGGATTTAGGTTTTAGGGTAATAGGATAGCTTAAGGGGATCTATGTAGTAAGGTCCTAGAACAAAATGGCATGGCTTAAGTAAATAAAATTTGGTGAAGATGCCCAAGGCAGAAAAATTTCATTAAGGTCCTAGGCAACTTCACCAAATTTTCATCACTTGAGCCATGTCATTTTGTCCTAGGACCTTACTAGACATAGATCCCCTTAAGCCATCCTATCACCCTAAACCGTAAACCGATCAACCTAGATCATGAAATATCATTCATATTATAATCTTGCACGATCTTATTATTGTTAAATTTGGTTGCCTTAGGCAACTTCACCAAATTTTGAGAACTTATTTGATCCCCTTAAGAAATGTCATATTACGACCCCTTAAGACATCGATTTATGGTTTAGGGTGATAGGATGGCTTAACGGGATCTATGTCTAGTAAGGTCCTAGGACAATTTTATGGCTCAAGTGAATAAAATTTGGTGAAGTTTCCCAAGGCAACCAAATTTCATTAAGGGCCTAGGAAAAAATGATGAGATTAGGGTTTAGAGTTTAGAGTTTAGGGTTTAGGGTAATACGATTGCTTAAGGGGATCTATGTACTAAGTTCCTAGGACAAAATGGCATGGCTTAAGGGAATACAATTTGGTTGAGTTGCCTAAGGCAACCAAATTTCATTTTAAGGTCCTAGGACAAAATGAATGCTTTAGGGTTTAGGGTTTAGGGAACATAGGGTGAAGTTTGGGTGGACCTTGGAATAATGGAATTACAAGTTAGTGAACAACATTTTCTTGTGGAAAAGTTGATTGAGATATCTCTCGTTTCGACTGACCAACCTAGATCATGAAATTTCATTCATATTATAATATTGCACGATCTTATTATTGTTAAATTTGGTTGCCTTGGGCAACTTCACCAAATTTTGAGAACTTCTTTGATCCCTTTAAGAAATTTCCTATTACGACCCCTTAAGACATCGTTTTATGGTTTAGGGTGATAGGATGGCTTAAGGGGATCTATGTAGTAAGGTCCTAGTACAAAATGACATGGCTTAAGGGAATAAAATTTGGTGGAGTTGCCTAAGGCAACCAAATTTCGTTTTAAGGTCCTAGGAAAAAATGAATGCTTTAGGGTTTAGGGTTTAGATTTTAGAGTTCGGTGTTTAGGGTTTAGGGAACTTAGGGTGAAGTTTGGGTGGCCCTTGGAATAATGGACTTGCAAGTTATTGAACAAAATTTTCTTGTGGAGCAGTTGATTGAGATAGCTCTTGTTTTGACTGACCAACCTAGATCATGAAATCTAATTCATATTATAATCTTACACGATCTTATTATTGTTAAATTTGGTTGCCTTGGGAAACTTCACAAAATTTTGAGTTCTTTGATCCCCTTAAGAAATGTCATGTATTAGGACCCCTTAAGACATCGGTTTACGATTTAGGGTAATAGACTGACTAGTTTATGAATATTTTTTATTATATGAATATAGACTAACTATTTCCATAATAGAAACACATAATTATGTATTATTAAGATTGAGTTTGATACATATACTTTAACTTGATTATTTTTTAATTGAATATAAGATTATTTTATTTAACATGTTTTTCATTAATATTTCCCATTGAAATGAATTTTATGATATAAAATGTATAATAAAATTAGTTAAAGTTGAATCTTATTTTATTTTGGATTGTTTGGAATTGAAAGAACCTAAAAGAAAGAAAAGAAAAATATTTAGATTCTTTTAGTGTCTAGGTAACTAGTGCAAATTGAGATTTTAGACTAAATTAGAAGCCTAATTAACAACTAATTGACTAGAATGAGAGTTAAGATTGTCGAAATACAAGAGACAACACATACAAACAAGACATGGAAACAAGGCATGACTAAGAGAGATAAAAACATAAAATAGAAATGAATTATCTAATTAAGTGACAATTGGAAATGGATTGTACAAGGATTTAAGAATTTTCTAACTAAATTTGTAAACAAACATTGAAAATTTATCAATTGTAAGGATCCACTAGTCCCACAAGTAATCCTTCCCTTCACCTATAATTCCTTAATTAATATAGTGTTTTCAACTTATCTATGTGTCTCTAATTTCAAATCCATTTTTTTTATATTTCTCATATAATTTTAGATTTGAAACTCATTTAATTTCCCTCCTTTATATATAGTGGATGTAATTTTTATATCAGGGATTCCACTCAACCCAAATTTTTTCCCTTGTCTCCATTCATTCTTACATCAATTATTTTGACGTGTTTACATTATTTTTTATTTGATCCATGAATATTTGATAAAATCATATCCTTTTACCATAAGCATAGTGTCACATGTTCCATTAATGCACTCTTTGACATTGGATATGATTTAACATCTTCCATGGAACTTATTATTATTTTCCCTTCTATTGTAGATCCTTTAACTTAACCATGAGTTTCATAAAGATTTCATCTCTTAATATGGATAGCTTTAGTAATGATGGTGTTCATTATACTATGACTATTGGTGTGCCTAGCTTTGATAATTCTCTTATCACCTATGATCGTGCTTTACCTTTCAGTGATTTCCCTTATTATGATGCTCAATGAGAGAAACCTAGATGATCACACTTATGGCATGCTTGCCTTATGAACATACTCAATATTTTTTAATTCTAAGATGTTTGTAACATGTTTTCTATTCTAATTATATCTATGTTCATAATGTTTAATAGATTGTGTATCTTGATGAATACACATTTAAATGTATAATATTTATCAAATCCTATTTCATTGTCAATATCAAGGACCCTAATTTACAATGCAAATACATTCAATTTAAAACATTATGGAATGCAAATCAATTTTTTCCATTATCAAATATTCTTGAACTTGAAATCAAGGTTTTCATTTGAATGCAAAAAAAATTGTTTGATTTCAATTTAGGGTAAATTAGTAAAAAAAATTGTTTGAATTGAATTTAGGGTTTTTAATGCAATTTTTTTTGTTTCATTTCAAATTAGGGTTTTTAATGCTTTTTTTTGTTTTCTTTCAATTTAGGGTTTTCAAATGCATTTTTTTTTTTGATTGAACAATTTAGGTTTTAAAAGCTAAATTTTGTTCTTTAGATATGATTCAACGATGAATTTTTCGTTTCTACAAGGTTTCATTTTGTTTTTTCTTTTACCTCTACAAATTATCAATTATCCTATTACACCTAAATAAAATACATAAAATGCTAAATAAACTAAAAAAATCATGCTAAAACCTACTTTTCACTTATAAATTTCAAAAAAACACTAAAAAACCATAGATAAAGTAGGTGGAGTGGTACCTGGAGGTCGGAGGTCACTGTCGTCATCGCCATTGTGTTTGCTAAACAGGGATCTCGAGTTGCTAATGACTCAGTTTCATTTTTTTTAATAAATACTACTTGAAAATGGGATCCCATTTCCCGTTCGTCGGTTTGGGATCCTTTAATAATTGAGATCCCAATTTTTAAAAAACAGGATCCCATTTAGAATTTAGGCTCGAGATCCCAAACCTAAACAGGATACCATTTTTTGCAATGTTGATTTCATTTTTTTGGCTAAGGCAAAAACTTCCACGTTTCATGGACTTAACTTCTTGCACTTACCCCATTAGTCTCCTACCTTAAAAGGCTAGGACTAACAATTAATATTTTTGCTACTAAATCTCAATATGTGCATCAAAAAGATATTTCAAAAATAAATATTAAAAGAATGTGTCAAAGTTTGTAAAAAAATAGGTCTTAATAATAATGATTTATTATTTGATTTTTTTTCTCCATAAATTGTAGTAGAAAGTGTTATGCATGTGGATGCTAGATTTTTAATTAAAATTTACTAAAAAGGATATTTAAATTACTTTTAATTGGTTGGTGTGTTAGATGGTTTGATTTTTTTATATAAAAGTAGATGTAAAATTTTAGGTTTTAACATTTTTAATAAGTAGGAAAATATCATGATTACTACCTAACAATTTGATGGATATACAAATAATATTTAGACACTATTTTGTAATACATGTCATTTATGTACTCTTGGTGCTACATGTTTTTAAATGTGGTTATGGTGTATTCATTGCATTTTTAAATTGTTTCTAGACAACATATCACATTGCATGACTCTAATTATTTAGGCATTTTTACAAAGATTTCAAATGTACTAAGTTGTTTTCTACAAAACACCAACTTGTTTCACTCAAAATGAGCAATATGATTTTTGATTGCATATGTTAGAATTTTGGGTTAATGATGAAAGGTTTACGAACCCATTACACATTTATGTAAGTCATTTCCACGAAATTTATATTACAAGGTATGATTCATTTTTTATAGCTATAGTGTTTGCTTGTTAGTCTCTTCATTGAATAATAATGCACATTTTTCAATGCTTCAATTATAATCACACAATGCTAATGCATTCGATTTCCAATCTTAATCTCCTAGCTTTATGTAAATATTGTTGTTTGAAAAAGGTGTTACATGTTCTACTTACTACGTAAACTCACTCTTTACCTTCTTCTATATATCTTCAACAATTATAGAGTTCCATAGCTAAGAATACATTTTCTTAATGTGAACTCATCCCCTCTCATTAGCCATAGAGGATTCACATTTACATCATAGACATATTTTATAACTATTTCAATATTTTATGTCAAGTGTGTTAGTTAGATTGAGGCACATAGAGTTTGACGAAGTGAAAAATGAGAGATCCCTTCATGGAATATCATAATTGGGATCTATAGAAGAAATTAGAATCCTCAGGGAGCATTGGTACTATTTTATTAGATGAAATGAATAAGTGTCCAACATTAATAGTTCATATTTTCCACCATACTCTTAGTTTGTACTAAAACACGATCTTTGGAATAAGGCATGGGCATCCACAAAAGTATTATGATTTAAGGATATTTAAATTATTAGATGTTGTTGTTGCTAACATTCTAGTACCTCAAAACTTAGTGAAATGTTATCTTTCAAAAATTTGATGAGTACGTCCATTGTGTAATTCTTCAAATTTCAGGTCTCTATCCAATGTGTACAATAATTAGTATTTTTCAAGATGAAATGATGTCTAGCTTCAAATAATTTGGATTAAAAAATCCAATAAATTTTAAATTCCATTGTGCAAAAAAAAAAAAAAATCCTATAGAAGAAATTGGAATCCTTAGGAAGCATTGGTATTATTAAATCAAATCAAATCAACAAGTGTCCAACCTTAATAGTTCACCTCTTCCACTATACTCCTAGTTTGTGCTAAAATAATAGCTTTATCTAAAATAAGGCATGGGCACCCACAAAATTATTATGAAAAGGATATTTTTATCAGATTTTTTTGTCGCTAATGTTTTAGCACCTCCAAACCTAGTGAAATTTGATTAGTATCTCCATTGTGTAATTCTTCAAAGTTTAGATCTCTATCCAATGTTTACAATAATTAGTAGTTGTCAAAATGAAATGATACCTAGCCCCAAATAATTTGGGTTAATATATCCAATAAAGTTTAAACCCTATTATTCAAAGAAACAAGTTTTTACCTATAGAAGAAATTAGAATCCTTAGGAAGCATTGTTACTATTCTAACAAATGAAATGTATATTGAGTCAAAATGTATAAAATTTGGTTTATTAAGTATCATATGGTTGTCATTTGCATGCAAATCTACCATGTAAATATCATGATAATATTATGTATGAAAAGAATAATATGTCAAATTAAACCTACCCACATAGATATTTGTAAGAGAGGGGGACCAACCACGTTCAAGGCCCAGGGTCATGAAGAGCCAAGAGTGGAAGGCTACCCTAACTTACCTCAGCTAAAAGGACATTTAGAGACGAAGGACGAGAATGATGAGGACTATTCCTTCAACCACTCTACAGGCCCAAAACTCAAAATGGGGCTAAGCAAGCCAGTTTTTGGATTCAACACTGTGCCTTAGGTAGCTCTCTGCCTGAGGACGAAAACGTGGTTCCAGGACGACAGCGCGGTGTACTGGCGTCTCTCAAGTATGCTAGTGTCCATCCGACCAGAGGACTAAAATACAAGGTTAAACACTGGAAAATGGACTAACAGCCTAGCTAATGGTTTTTAGGAGAACAAAATAACATTATGAAATATGAAATGTATAGAAAATATAATAAAGTAAATAGATTAAAGTTGGGGTGACAAAAATGATCTCACAAAAGATTTTGTTCGTTGGCTAGCTCTAAGAAGCATGTCCACGTACACATAATAAAGAGGAGAATTGTTGGGTGGTTGTATAGGGGTCTGCCTCAGTCAGACCCTTGTTTAGGTGTCTCCACCTCTATGGACAGCCAAGATAGCGATAATGGGGAAATATATGATAAAGAAAGAAATGAAATAAAGAACACAAAATCACTACAAAACAGTGTTATGCTACTCACCAAATTGTAGAAGATAGGAGTAGAAATCCTACCACCTCCACAAAGAGCTCACTAGCTAATGGAGGAGAAAATGAGAGCACTCAAGCCCCTGTTGCAATGGTGTTGGTTCCACACTTGCTCTATGGAGTTGATGGAGTGTTGATGTTGTTGCTATGGAGTGCAAAGTGCTACTTGAGAGTGATGGATGCTAAGAGAATGATTGAGAGAGTGTGTAGAGAGCTGAATTGAATGCTTAAGCTTGTGAAGATTAAGTTAAATGCTAGAAGGATGAAATGAAGGAAGGAGTGAATTTGAAGGAGGAATGAAGAAAATGGTCATATTCGGGTTGGTCAATCAAAGGAGGCATTACAAGTCGACCTCTAATGGGAAATGTAACGCCTTTGTAGGCTCCAGACATGGGAATTTGCTAGGCATGTAATCATGTCATGTGAATGTCTATGTGCCACGTGGGCATCCCCGACAGTTATTCCTCTGCTGACACACAAAACAACTTCCAAGTAGAACAAAGGCAGCGGGCTTATGTGGAATTTAGCCTTCAAATTTGGTTTTCTAAAGTGAGGAAGGGAAAAATGGGAATTTTCATAAGGGGTGCAAATTTGCTCCTATACATTTTCCCCCACTTTAGCAAGCACAAATACTGATGAGTGCTTCGGTAAAGTAGATCGGAGAAGTAGTAGAGTTAGAAGTGTATACCTAAACCATCAAAGAAGAAGACCATGATCTAGTGAACTCAAGAGTGTAGGACAAGCAAATGACTTTATAGCCCTACATAACTATGAAGTTGAAGAAAGAAAGCACCTTACAGGCCCACAGACTTGCAAGGAGGCAACCCCCAAGATCTCTCACATGGAAGAAGCCAAGAAAGCACCTTACAGACCCACAGATCTACAAGGAAGGTGTCCTCCAAGATCTCTCCCATGAATGAAACCTAGAAAAGAACCTTACAGGATCATAGGCCTATAAGGAGGCATCCCCCAAGATCTCTCAAATGGAAGAAGCCAAGAAAGCGCCCTACAAACCCATAGATCTGCAGGGAAGGAGTCCTCCAAGATCTCTCACATGAAGGAAACCCAAGAAAGCACCCTACAGACTCGTAAACCTGTAGGGGAGCCACCCCAAGATATCTCACATGGAGGAAGCTCAAATGAAGCACCCTACAAGCCAACAGACCTGGAGGGAGGTGTCCCCCAAGATCTCTCACATGGAGGAAACCAAAGGAAGGCTGACTCTGTAGAGTCAAAAAGCAGCTTCACAAGCGCACCTATGAAGCAACATGTTTACCCACAGATAGAACGTGTTAGAAAGCGGCCATACAGGAAAGTAAGCGAACAGTCTCATAGATCGTCAACAAATTGGAAAACTTTCAAAGAGTTCCCTTGGGAACCCGGCGTAAAGAAGGAGTCCACTCAAAAGACACTATGTTCGAAAGAAGGAGTTTTCTTTCTCGAATTGATTCATCATCAAGGAATCCTTTTGAAAGATGCTCACTTCATCAAGCAATTTGAAAGGAAGAATATACCCCCATGCGAGGGGAAGACTACAGTTGTTCCCACTTCAGAGGAAGGTTCTCAAGTTCTTTCTTTACGAACCCATGATGAAGGAAACACGTTTTGTTAGGGTTTCAAGTTGAGATTGTGATTCTTGAAAAGAGGTTTGTGAAAATTCTTGAGAAAAGATTCATTGGCAACGAATACATTTTATAAAAATCAAAATGTTGAAGAAGTAGCATTTTCACACATGAGAGGGATAACTCAAGCAAAGAAGAGAGAAAGATAAAAGAAAAAGGAAACAAGAGGCATTACGAACAAAGGGCACAGGGGTAGTTTGATATTTCAAGATCATAACTACTCATAAATATATATGTGTAGTAATAGTATGTAAAATGAATTGTCATAAACCCCCCACTATATTAGACCATGTGAATAATTCATGAGAAGACAAAGTAAAAATAAAAAATTGGGTCAACATGGAAGGGAAGCCTAAATTCCCCCAACACTTTGCATCGTCCCCAATTTATCAAAAATCAAATCACAAACATGGAAGAATAATGATACAAATAGAAGAAGGTTTATGACACAAAAACCACACATGTATCCAAGCACCAATAGGGGTTACAAGGGTCATCCAGGTACACATAGCATGATTACGAGGGAACACATCACAACACACACATAGACATCTAATCTAAAGATAAATAAGGGACCTCCCCCTAACACTGATCGACCAAGAGGTCATCCGCTTCCCACTCTAGATCATTGTAGGAGGAAGGAGGATGAGCATATAGTGGTGGAATGTTAAGAGGAGGAGTGTTTGACCCTCTTGCAACAAGGGCCAAGGAAGAGGGCTCGCGAGGTCCTCTCCACTGAGCTCTTGTGGAGTTAAGCTCAATGATTTTGTGAAGATCACTAACAAGGTCGAAACCTCATCCAAAGATTTAAACATGAACTTAATAGGAGTGCCATGTTTTACCTCAATGGATGGGAAGTTTGCACCTAAGATTCACCGCTAGGCTCATTGAGTGGGTCGGAAGCAGTGACAAACTCAGGAGAAGTCAGGACTGGTTTTGTCACTAGGACAGAATAAGTTAGCACGAGACCACCTTTTCGATAAGGTGGGCTCCTCTTACATCCTCCATTGCTAGAAGGACCACTCTCTACCTTCTACTTCATCGAAGGAGGCAAACTCCCCACAAATGAGGCAAGAGGTGTAGAGGAAGAGGAAGAGAGAACCGCATTAGATACGACCAAGGTGTTCATCATATCTGCAGGTTTTAGAAATGGTTGGACATCTAGGAGGGACATCAGAAAAGGCGACTCCACCGAAGGAGTGATGAATACCTGCACGTTTTTAGGGTCAAGCACAGTTGTACTCATAGCGGAACTCAAAAGCGAGACATAGCTAGTTTGAATGGAAGCAGAGGGAAGGAGAGAGGAGGATGCAGTAGGAGGCCCTGATACAGGGGCAGTCGTCTCCTCTTCCTTCCTCTATAAGGTGGCCTGCTCAACTATGAGATCCTTTCACTGGTGCTTGCACTCACACGTAAGGAAATTTTTTGTGACTCTTTGAACTAGAGACCAGAGGCTATGAAGGAACAGAAGACTCCTGCTCAACCATGGGAGTGTCCACTACAACCATTTTCAACAGAGGAACAAACTCCTAAACAGGAGCAGGAGGAGCAAGTTGGGAAATAACAGGGGATTCAACTCAAGTGCTTCAGCAACGGGCCTCTTCCCACTTACTTCTTTGGGAGCAGGAGTGGTAGGAGGTCATAGATAAAATTCCCTTAAGGAACCTCTCTTTCTACCATATAGATAATATCGGGGCCCATGATGCTCGTTAGGGAGATCCGATATCCTAATCTTGGGCCTACACCAAGGAGGGATCATCGAACTCAATGGATAAAATCCAGGCTTACTCATCCAGTACTCTTCCCAAGAAAGGGGAGTGGACGAGTTAGCCTAGGAGGAAGCAAGCTTCTCCATTCCTTTTCGAGAAGAGGAGGCAGTTGATTGTTGTGATATAGGAAGAGCCAATTTTTGTTGTCCCTTTCCCCCGGTCTTGTACTTTACGTAGTTCTTGTAAAGTAGGAATGTTCTTGGAGGAAGAGGACCAATTGGGGTGGGCCAAAAGTGGTCTAGCGAGCATCCCCCATGGGACACTAGAGGCTTGTATCTAGTGTCATGCACTACATACATGACACCTTCATGAGAGAACTTTAAACATTTGTGAATAATGAAGGAGATCCCATTCATGGAAGCTAGCCAAGGTATGCCTAGCTTCATCCTAAACAAATCCAACTCTGGAATGACATCAAAAATTGTGTCAACGTCCCTAAGTCCAACAAGGACAGACAAAGTTATCAAGCCATATGGCTTTAGACAAAGACCATCATGCATGTGCATGGTAGATTTAGTTTCTTCTTATTCTTTTCTATGTAGTGAATTAAGCCACAATGCTTCCTATGTGATAACATTCACTCGACTCATGGGATCTACTAGGACCCCTATCACAATGTTGCCATTGAGGTAAGCGGGAAAATAGAGGGGAGAGGGCTTGTTGTTTAAGGGCAATTCCTACAATGTGAATGTCTCATCTGGGGAATCGGGCATAGGTTGTATGGTAGGAGCAACTGTGACCATGTTAACATAGGCCTCGGGCTGAGTGATAGAATTAGTGGGATCGACAATCATGTTTGAAAAATGTGATGGAAATGGTTCCGTGTATATCTGCAATTCACTATTTGCTTTAGCCACCAATTTTTTTGTATTTTTCTTGCTACCATCGAAACAAATAGTATTGTCCATGATGTGATCCTGTATCTCACGACGCAAGTGCATATAGTGTTTGGTATCATGTATGTTAACTTAATGGTATTGATAGTAGGTACTTCCATCATATCAATTAGGGTAAGGTTCCTTACGAGGCTTAGGGTTTGGAAAATTTATGATCTTATCCTTCAACAACTTCTGTAAGACAGAAGAATAAGATTCTGATAGCCTCGTGAACTTTCAGTTGCATCTGAGGTTGTTGTCATCTGCAACGACTACTACATTCACAACAACTTTACCTTTCCTAGAGATAGATACAATGGACTTTCCTTCATAATGGGAGCATGAGGAGGATCCCCAGAACTAAAACACTATCTGTTGATACTCTCGTAGGGCTGCACACAAATATGCGAAAGAAGGGTATTTCATAAGGGAAAACTTCTCTTGTCAAGTCCTTTGTAAGTTTCCTATGAATACCTTATGTACATCAAAATTGGGCAGCGGATACGAGATTTTTGAGAAGAGTGCTTGATATCATGCTATAAAATCAATGATCTTTTTATTATCTCCTTGTTTACACCAGACGAGATCCGAAAAGGTCATCTTCGGCCCAATGTTAGCTTGGAACTATCATAGGAATTGGTTTACAAGTTGATCAAATGAGAAAATAGAATTATCGGGCAAGGAACAATACCATTCAAGTGTTGTATCCTTGAGAGATAAAGGGAATAGTTTGGCCATCAATGCGTCATGATGGAAGAAGTCTGTGCACAAGGTGTTAAAGGCGGACACGTGTTTGTGGGTCCCCTTTGCCACTGTATTTCTCAAATTTAGGAATCTCCATTCCTTGAGGGAAGGGAGTGTTCAAGATTGTAACCAACAATGGGCTATGCCAGAAGAAGGGTTGGAAGATAGGTTGACAAAAGGCTTGGGAGAGACTCGCTAACTGGCTCTGCATCTTACCCATATTCTGAAGAAGAATGTTCAAAATAGGGTCATTAGAAGATAAAGGGCCAAAGGAACCTCCTCCAGAATCACCACCGGAGCAACCACCAGAACCACCAGTGTGACAACCCCTAGAACCACCACTAGGGCCACAACCACTAGTAGGGCCTCCGCTAGAGCCACCTCCACTTCTGAAGCCACCATCATGGCCTCCATTGACACCACATCCACCAGCACCGCTTCCACCGCCAAAGCCGCTGCCACTATGAAAGCCCCCACCACTCATCCCGCCAAAGCCTCCACTGCTAGAAGTGGCAGGAGGGGTGAAGCTAAAACCTAAGGGGATCTTGTTCACTCTGATAGTTTTGGATCCCCTAGAGGTAAAGGGGATAATGATCGAGGGTATGGCATCGGCCATGTACACCGATGTAGGGGACATCAACAATCCTAGTTGTCTCTCATGGTTTTCAAAGGTGAATCCTTGTACAATGTTAGGATTGTTCAGGGGAGCACATGCATCACTCAATCTATTGAGACTAGCTAGGAGCTCTACACCTATTCGATCTTTTCCAACCATATACTTCAACTCATTGATGACCCCAGCAGCCTTGGCCATCTTTGGGTTTCTTTCCAAGTGATTTTCTTAGGTGCCCAACCCTTTGCTAAAGGCAGAGACATATTCTGAAGGAATTTGAACATCATTGTACTCATCCACTGATGATGGTGTAGGAGGCACAGGAAGAGTGGGGACATGGTCAGTCTCGTCAAAGAATCATATCTCACCCCTCAACAACTACTCCTGCACGGCCAAAACAACGACAAGACTAGAGAAAAGGCCTATAGAGAAACCGGTAGTTACCTTTGTCCTTTCCATCAGAAGGTGTCGTATACTTCTCCTAACAATATACCCGGAGGTCATGGACTAGGTTGTGATGCTCATAAACTTTCACAACACTTAGGAGCACAACAATTGCAAGATACAAGAGGACAGTCTCAACACCAACAGATGAACAGACGTTGGTTCACGTTGGGCTCACCAAAAATGTAAGAGGGGGACCAACCATGTTCAAGGCCCTAGGTCATGGAGAGCGAAGAGCGGAAGGCTTCCCTAACTTACCTCAGCTAAAAGGACATTAAGAGACAAAGGACGAGAATGATGAGGACTATAAAGTCCTTCAACCACTCTGCAGACTCGAAACTCAGAATGGGGCTAGGTGAGCCAATTTTTGGGTTCAACACTGTGCCTCAACTAGCTCTCTTCCCGAGGATGAAAGCACAGTTTTGAGATGACAGCACGACGCGCTGGTGTCTCTCAAGTGCACTGGCGTTTGTGCGACTGGAGGACTAAAAAGACAAGGTTGAATAGTGGAAAATGGACTAAAATACTAGCTAATGGTTTTTAGGAGAACAAAATAACATTATGAAATACGAAATGAATAAATGAATGTGATAAAGTAAATAATTTAAGCTAGGGTGACAAAAATGATCTCACAAAAGAGTTTGTTCGCCGGCTAGCTCCAAGAAGCACGTCCACCTACACACAATAAAGAGGAGAGTTTTTTGGTGGCTGTATAGGGACCTGCCTTAGTTAGACACCCATTTAGGTGTTTCCACCTCCATGAACAACCAAGATAGCGATAATGGAGAAATATATGATAAAGAAAGAAATGAAGTAAGGAACACACAAGCACTACAAAATAGTGTTATTCTACTCACCAAATTGTAGAGGAGAGGAGTAGAAATCTTACCACCTCCACCAAGAGCTCACTAGCTAATGGGGGAGAAAATTAGAGGACTCAAGCCCTTGCTGCAATGGTGTTGGTTCCACACTTTCTCTACAGAGTTGATGGAGTGTTGATGTTGCTGCTATGGAGTGCAAAGTGTTTCTTGAGAGTGATGGATGCTAAGAGAATGCTTGAGAGAGTGTGTAGAGAGTTGAATTGAATGCTTATTCTTGTGAAGAAGATTAAGTTGAATGCTAGAAGGATGAAATGAAGGAAGGAGTGAATTTGAAGGAGGAATGAAGAAAATGGTCATATTCAGGTCGGTCAGTCGAAGGGGGCATTACAAGTTGACCTCTAATGGCAAGTGTAATTCCTCTACAGGCTCCAGATGCAGGAATTTTCTAGGGACGTAAGCGCATGGTGTGGATGTCTACGGGTTGTGTCAATGTCCCTGACAGTTATTCCTCTGTCGACACACAAAGAAACCGCCAAGTGGAACAAAGGTAGCAGGCTTATGTGGAATTTAGCCTTCGAATTTGGTTTTCTAAAGTGAGGAAGGGACAAAGGAGAATTTGCATAAGGGGTGCAAATTAGCTCTTATAAAATATTAAATAATTTTTGAGTAAAAATATGTATTTGGGAAATGCTAACCAAACTTCATAAATTATGATTTTCTTTATGTAAGTGATTTTTATCTACATTCAAAAGTGCGTTATTCAATAGTGGATATGAACAATTACCTAACTCATTATATTAATATAGTCAATTAAGGGTTCATAGGCCCCGAATTATAATTATTGAGTTGTTATATCATTTTATGTAAGATGTAAACTATTGAGCAATTATATCATATTGTATAAGATGTAAATTATTAACTAATACTACCCCACTTTTATCACCTACAAACATAAAAAAAGATGTTATAGATCTATTTTGTAATGATAATGAGTAGTTTGTATCTTTAAAGATAAATAGAGACTTTGGTCATTTCTTAGTATTAACCATAATTGAAAGTTATGCATAGTTCTAGATTTATGACCAAAATATTATGAGTTTAAGTATATTTTATTATATCATAAAGTGGTCGTTAAAGAGTCTTGAATATAATGAGACTATATAAAATTTTATAGTCCATTAACAAGCTTGTGTGTGGACTTCAATGTAATAATATTGCATATTATTGTAGTGTAGGAAAAAGTATCCCTTTTTCACACTTAATTTGGGAATGAATAATAATGATAAAATGGACTTAATTGTGCCTTATTTAGGGTGTTGTAAAGTGTATCTTTACACTTTCACACTAATTTAGGGATTTATTAGTTAATTCGGCTTCTTTATGCTTTAATTGGACCTATTTTGCATCCACAAGTCTTATTAAATGCATTTTTCTATGGATGATCCTGACACTTATCAAATAAACAATCATAATTCAATATTTTGAGTCATGTGTTCTAGATCTAGTAATCTAGGACTCATATGCCACCTTGGTCATATGAGTGCCACCAAGGTCTTGGGACCTAATTTCAAATTGCACATTAAACAAGGCACTCCTAGAAGTTTGTATCCCAAGTTTTAGCTACTGGGACTCATACACCACAACTAGAGTATGAGTCTCTCTTTAACCATGACCTATTTTGAATTAAATTCTTGGTGGGATTTTATTATCCTGGATCTGATATTGGCTTGTAGTGTTTTAATTTCATAAATAGGTATAAATACAAGGTTATTTCACATAGTTTCATCCTAAAATTTCATAAGAAATCAAGAGTACTTTCACAAGATCATTATAGTTTAAGTATTCAACAGAATTTTAAGAGAATTTCAAGAGAATTCAAGGGCATAATTGTAGAAGATTATTGTAGCAATTCAATATCCATTATCATATCAAAGGCTTGACACATCATGCATGTGGTTTTGAGCTAATGTTGTGATGTATTGTTCAAAGATCAACTCAAGTATTCAAAGGCATTATCCTTCATCAACAATCGTGATCAAGATCTACATATATTGAGGCCACTTCAGGCTTTTTTGGAGATCTACAAGTTTTCAAACAAGGTTCGATTATTTCATCTTATGTTTCATGTTTCATTTCATTCATGCTTCATTTTTCATTAAGGTTTGATTACCAAAATGGGTTTTGACCAAGAAAATCCCCATTTCCTAAGAAAACAACATTTTTCTCTTCTTTTATGTGTGATTGTAGGTTTATAGGTTGAAGAAAAAGTGGATTTGAAGCCTTCAAAAGTACCAAAATGAGAAATTTGTAAAAATTTTCAATGTTATCATAAAAAATTGTCAAGGCTCACAAAAATTCAGATCTAGAGCAAGATATCCAACCTATCTACATGAAACCAGTGGGAAAGTGCTTATTTAATCCATCTTCAGAGGATC
Source organism: Sequoia sempervirens (assembly GCA_007258455.2). Classification (NCBI taxonomy): domain Eukaryota; kingdom Viridiplantae; phylum Streptophyta; class Pinopsida; order Cupressales; family Cupressaceae; genus Sequoia; species Sequoia sempervirens. The sequence continues at coordinate 44,306 of VDFB02283129.1, read as the reverse complement.
ACAAAGTTTCACTTAATAATTCTACTCTTGGGACACTTCACGACAAAATAGGACGCTTTGCAATAGTCTAGGTGTATGAGTCCTAGTATTGTCTTTTTACCAATTTTTAGAGGATCCTAATTAGTCACTATAAGATTCTAGTTCCTTCCCATAAACCCTAGTCTGGGACAAAATCACCCAGACTAGTGTATGATTCCTAGTGAGCTTCAAATAATATAATTTCAGGGTTTGGTACCTTGTTTTGACCACATCTTTCTTTCAAGTACCTTTCTATTTCATTCTCTTTTATCAATCTGATTTCAGGTTCTTAATTCTCTAGGTTTCTTAATTCTTTAGGTTTCATAGCTAGATTTGCATAGTGCTTTCATTCCATTTCTTTCTAATAATTTTCTTAGTGGTGAACCCCCTTTTGTCTTTAATCACACCCATAGGACACCATATTGTAGATCTCTTTCCCTAATTCCATCCCTAGATTGAGATCTCTAGGGTTTCTTTGAATGAAACTTGAAGGAAATTGGTGGAGGGACCATAATCTCCCTTTAGCTCTATCTCCTAAAAAATAGAGCAAAAATTTTCTACGTTTCATTTTGGTGAACCTAGCCTTTAGAACACCTTATTTTTTGATTTGGATTGCATCATAGTCCTATATTTAGCTTACATTAACTTTGCATTAGGTCTTGCATTAGTTAATTTGCATATAGGGCTTCTAAATAATCTTTCATTAGTGAAAGTGCATATAGGTTGCATTTTTGCATCTTGCATCATTGAGTTTCACTTGAAATCTGTAATTACAATCACTCTATCCAACATAAAAACTAAAATCCTAAAGCACAACTTAGAATTTGTTGAATTTGGTGTAGAAACCCTAATTTGGGACTCATTCACCCCTCTGGGTGATTTAGTCCTTGTATAGGTTTTTTTCCTACTTTCTAGGAATTATGTGCTGTGTACTTTTCAAAATTTGAACCCTTCAAAAACCCTAACTAGAACTCATATGCCCCTATGGGCGATTTAGTCCCAAATCAGACCTAAAACTGCCATTTACAGCATTAAAAACCTCATTTATGCACTTCTTAAGCTTGTTGGTAACCTATTTTATCAGTCTAGAGAGTTTTAGGAACTTGTGCTTTATGTATCTAGGTCAAATCATCCATTTAGTGTAGTCATTTTTAAAGAATTTTAAAAATAATTTCAGTATTAAAAATTTCATATCTATATGACAACTGTTTACATTTCAAGAAGCATTGCATAATTTAGATAGCTTACTTTCTCATGTTAGAATGTTTTATTTTCAAGCATTTAGTGTTCATAGAGTATCACATGGCTTGTATGATTCTATTTTCCCTACTCATGGGAATAATCTAGGAAAAAAAATAAACCTTTGACAAGCATGTTGGATACCCTCCTAGTATCTATCTGATTTGTAAGAATGCCATAACATAAGAGGATGCAAACGCAGGTGATCATGAAAATCATAATTGTTCTTCTCCTAATACCTCTCCTATTTGTGACGAAGGTATCTTGGTGAAAGAAGATACAATCATTGACAATCATGAAGGTCTTGTCTGTCCCTCTCCTCCTCTCCCTTGGGAAGACATTATAGGATATGAGGATGTAATTGTAGACAACCATGACAATCAAATTTTTTCTTCTCCTAATATCTCTCCTAGATATGAAGAAGATAGTTTGATGTTAGAAGATACACTTATTGAGAGTCATGAGAATCTTGTTTCTCCCTTTCCTAATTCTCCTACCATTTGGGAAGATCTATTTGAGCAAAAGGTTCCAAGCATTGGTAAGCATGAAAATAATAGTTGTTCTTCTCTTTATGCCTCCCTTATTTGTGATGAAGCTACTTTACAAAATCTAACCATGAAATGTGGTGAACCTCTTGTTTGTCACTTTCCTAAAATCTCTCCTACTAGGGTAGATATTATAGCACAAGAGAACAATACCTTAGAAAAAAGGATGAAATTATGGGCAATCATGACAATCACATTTATTCTTCTCCTAGTATCTCTCCTAGTTGTGAAGAAGATATTCTCATGATAGATGATCAAACAAATGAGAGTTATGAGAGTTCTATTTTTCTCTCTTCTCTTAGGGAAAATATTATTGAACAAGAGAATTCCATCATTGATAAGAAATACAATCCAACCATTGATAACTCCCTTGCGATCAAGTCATTTTAGAAGAACTAACCTTTGAATGTCATGAACATCTAGTTTGTAGTTCTCCTAAAAACTCTCCTCCTAAGGAGGATATCATGCTGCAAGAAAATGAAAACATTAACAATAGTGATATAGTTTCCTTAGATGAAGATGATGAAGTAACATTAGACTCTCCTTCACTAAGAGAATTTAATATTATTAAACCTCAACTCATCCTTTAAACACCTTCACACAAACCTCAAAATCAAAACAAACCCGTCTTCATCCTCGAACCACCTAAGAATAATATGTTGCAGCAGCTGAGTTACAATACCATTGCTCATACATATAACACTAGAAACAATCCGTAACCAAGACAAACACCTTCAACATCCCTCCCATTTCCTAACCCTATCTTGCTTGGTATTCCTCATTTTTCTTTGCAAAATGGAAATGAGTATGACCTTGTTGAACAACTTAAGAACACTCCTGCTAAGATATCCTTATGGGACCTTGTTCAAGCATCCCCTCTTTATCATAACATGATTCAAAGTGCTTTACAAGAAGTTCCTACCCCACTACAGTTCAATCAAATGATGTGGTAGCCCATATTCAAGCTATAACACTAAACTACATAGACATTACTTTTCATCAATATGAGCTACCTCCATTGGAGATGAGAAATAAAAATGATGCCTTCATGATAATAGCTATATATAATAGGACTAGGATAAAAAGAACCCTTGTTGACAATGGCTCAGCCTTTAATTTGTGTGTAGTGTAACCCTTTTGGATAGGCTTGACATGGATAAATCAAAAAATTTCCCCGATTCTTTGTTCATTTGAGGATTTGACAATATAGGAAAGCAACTACTTGGTGTGATTAATTTTCCTATTACAATTGGAAAGGCTACATTACAAACTCTTATTCATGTTATGGCTCATGATCTTTCATACAATCTTCTTTTAGGAAGACCTTGGATTCATGAGATGCATGTGGTGCCTCCGACTCTTCCTCATATCATGAAGTATGTCTATAACAATAAAGTATACCAATTCAATTCTGAGCCTGAAAGTTGCTTACAATTTGAAAAAGGAACGATGAGTCCTCTAAACACATTAATTCCAACTTTGAACATAAAACCTATGAAAGAAGAGAAACAAGAGATGAAAAAGTGTCAAAACTATTAGAAGATGATTGGGGTTCCTTACATTCATGGGCGAATACAAGATCATAAAAAAATAATTTGAAAAGAGAAAAGAAAAAGCAGTAATGTCAACGAAAAATTCAGATGACCCTTCAAAAGCATCCACCTCAACCACTTTAGAACAAAAGACAACAAATTACACAACAAACTTTGATGAAGATGATTATGAGCAACCACTAAATCCTTTATGGAAAAGGTTATGAACTTATGAAACAACTTGGATATAGTGGAAAAGGATTTGGTGCTAGAGAACAAGGTATCTATCTCCCTATAGAGCCTCGCATGCAAGCAAAGACTAGTGGTCTTGGTTATTGTCCCTCAAAAGAAACAAGCAAGCCTTCACTTAATATCAACACTCTTACTAAAGATTCTTCGAAGCCAACTAAAGGGTCTAGTTATTAGTATCTTTTTGTTGCTTTACATATACTTTTAAGACACTTTGCATATGTTTTTAAAGTATCTTTCAAACAATACTTCCTTAATATGTTATCCTTTCATGCATACCTCGCAACCTTGAACCCTTTTTGTGGAAATGAAATATGGTGAAAATATTCATAGCATTGCATGGTTTAAATATGAATATGTATGCATATGAATGAAATGTTGTGATTTAATTATGATGGTTAGTTGCATATGCATGTTGTATGGATTAATCTCTTTACAGCACAACACATGGTAACAAGAAAGGAGTATTTGTAGCAAGCACCAAAGTAGAAGAATGGGGAATTAATGAAGTTCAAGCCGTTCAAAGTGAAGGAAGCTATGGAGCTAAGCGTGGTCATTATGGAAGGAATAAATGTGGGAAGATAATTGTTCTAGAATGTATTAGTGTAGGTTTTTTATTTTCCTTATGTTACGGGTATTTATTTTTTCCTACACATTATTATTTAAGCTTGCTTATGTTTATTAGATGCAGTAATATGAGGACACATGAAAAAATACAATAGTTGCATGTGTCACTCTCTCCCCACACATGGGTAGTTGAGTTACACATCCTCTTTTGGCTTGTTGTGCCACCTCTCATAACCACTATTCTATTTTTTACTTGAGTAGTTTATGGGGTAGTTGGGTTTCTCACCCTCTTCTAGCTTTATGTGCCACCTCTCTCTTGTCTTCACTTGAGGAGGTTATGCCACATGTTTTTTCATTTACCAAGTAGGTGATAACCTCCCACCTTTTATGGGTAGTAGGAGTTAATGCACCTCTTAGATGTATTTTCCCTTATTCTTCTATATATTGAGCACTCTCCTCTCACCTTAACCAGCTCCATTAGTTCTGCTAGTTTGGAAATTGTTCGGTGAGAGTCACGAGAGTATTCTCAAAATTCTCTTGTTTTGTCTCCATTATTCTCTCATTTCAGATTTCTCTTCATCCCACTCCTTTGATCTTTGATCATTTTTTGAGTGAAGTTGCATGTGATCTATGACTAACATCAGATCTTGGCTCGCTTCTCGCTTCTCGCAGAATCTAACATGGTATCAAAGTCGTGTTGTCTAGTCTAGCTCATTGTTTTTTTTAATTTTTTGAGAGATTTGAGACTAATAGAAAGCTAATATTTTTCTTTAAAAACCAAGTATGTTCTTCTCCTGCATCCTCGTATGACCTAGAGAATCATAATAGTTTAAAGGAAAAATAAACATTTGTTTAATTTGGTTTATATATGTATGTGTTCCTATGAGATTTGGGTGATTTCAACTTTTTGGTAATATTGAAGGCTTTTTCAGCATTTCCAGAGTGTCCAGAAGGTTTGAGAAAGTCATGATTGACTTTTATTTCACCAAAATCAGAGATTGGAGGACATAGTAAAAATCAGAGTAAAAAATTTCCTAAATTTTTATTGGAGCCGTTTTCATTTTGGCTTCAAAATTCTAGCTTCGACTTGTTTTTAAGAAAAATAATTTATGGGTTTTATTCCTAGTATCTAAAAATCATCTGGGTAGTTGTTATTTTTTGCAAAAATTTGATAAATTTTTCATAAATCAAGTCAAAAAGAGGCATGAGTCATTTATGACAGACAAATTTTGCAACTTTTTTTAAAATTGCATAGCTTTTTCCTCAGGTGTCAGATTTTTGCAAACAAGTACTTGTCGAAAAGCTAGAAATGAGCACTTTCCATCCACAAAGTTTTGAGTAAAAATTTATTCACTTTTCAATCAGCTATTGCAGGTGGAATCTGTTGCTTTTTTTATCTTCAATATGTCATATCTTTCACTTTTATAATCCATTTTTTCAAAAACAAAAAAAAAAGTGTTGGAAAGATATTGAAGAGTAAAACACAGCTGCAAGGTTATTTTTCAACTTTTATTTGAAAATTAATTTGTATCAAATATTGTAATTTTGGCTATTAAGAGCCTTAAAAGCCTTGTAAAAGCACTAATTATAAAGTACCAACCTTGTAATATCTAGGTGGGTAATTTTTGATACTAGTGGAAAGGGGGGGTTCATTGTGTTGACTCTTGTTTGCACATATTCTCTTTTTCACACATGCTTTTATGCATCATGGTTAAAACATTTTAATGGGGTTAATTGTAATCATGAACTAAGATAAAGTTCCACTATTGGGGTTTAATCATGGATATTAGTAATGAATTTCACAAATCTGTTGTAAGGCTAAATTTAGAGAACTATTTGTCTTGGAAACAAGGAATAACGAATCAATGCCTTGAGCAGGATCTACTACCCTAGGACTTGTTCCTGAACCAATTGCCTATGAACAAAAGAATGCATGGTTTAACAATAATGACATGGTCTATGGACTAATATGTCTTACTATTTATGAGGATACTCTACATCACATAGAGCACACTGAGTGCCCTTTCACTACATGGATCACCATCCGATAGTTGTATAGAGACATTGAATCTTCATTTGAAAGTGATGCTTCCTTGGATGACCAAGCACCTACTGAGATTCATGATGCCTCTTCTCAAATGGAAATATCTTCAATGGATGATCAATTTATATGGTTGACATACGTCGATACCCCATCTACATTTGAGTACACTTCACATCCTCTTTCATTTGTTGCTACTTCAAAGTTCAGAGTTGCTTCATCTCCATTATTCTCTCATTTCAAATTTCTCTTCATTCTACTATTTGGATCTTCAATCATCTATTGAGTGAAGTTGCATGTGATCTATGACCGACATCAGATCTTGGATCGGTTCTCACTTCTCACAAAATATAACAAAATGTTGGACGTTTTCCTATGTGTTTAACATGCAAGTTGTTCTTATTTGAATAGGTCTCTTTTTCCTGTTCAGTTAGATGAATAATTCAGTCTTAAATTCACATCCTCGTATCTAGGAGTGAGATGTATGATTGCAGTTAGTTAGCAGTTTAAATAAAACTCTCCCCATTTTGTATAAATTCAGGGGATAAGTTCATAGTTCAGTTAGTTTCTTATTAAAAGTTATTATCAATTAGTATTTTTTCTAGATTTCCATTTATCCAAAAACATGTTAAAATGATATTATGGAATAAAATCTGCAAGAAGGATTTTATCTGAATATCTGGTGTTATGCAATGAATGGAGTTGTATGATGCATGGATGCATAAGAATCTAAGTTAGTTTTAGCTTTAAGTTAAGTGAGATAGTCTTCTAAGTTGGCCACTTAGGCATTGTTCTTTACTTCATCTATCTATTTGTTTATTTATGTATTTCCATTCATTATGCTTTCTTTATCTCACACGTGCATTGCAAAGTAAAATAGTTTAAGGTTAGTTAAAGTTGTGGTTTTTCATGAACAGAGATTTAATTGATAGATCATAGTACTCTGAAGATTAGGATTGGTTATTTTTGTTGTTTTAAATAGTTTTAGATTAATTTTGCACTCGTACATCTTTAGTAGTCACCTATAGCTTATGCTCCAGGTACCTGTAGCCATTAGGTTTTGTAACTACTTTCATTATTTTTACTATTTTGTAAGTTTTCAACAAAGTAGAATAGTTCGAATAGGTTTGCATAGAGTATTTTAGGTGAACACAAGTCTGTGAGGGCACAAATAGTGCAGTACCATCATAAGTTTATGCACCTTGGTTGATGATTTAATGTAGGCTTGCAATGTCAAGTGGACTGTTTAGCTTGGCACACCCCTGAATTATGTAGAATTTACCAAGTCCATAACACATTAGTTTTCCTTTACATTTTTGGTGTCATTTACAGGGATGGTACTATCTTCATAGGCCTATTTTTACAAGTTTTGCATAGTTAACTTTTATTTTTTGTATTAGGACTGGCAGATTTCATCTTCAAAAACATCTGGAGTTATACTAACATTACGCAGGGTCATTTCCATACAAATTCAAACCTATTGTATGCAGAGGAAAAGAGATAACCAAGGAAGATTCCTCCCTTCAGACACTCAAAATAGAGAAGATACTAGTGGTTTTGTTGAATATACTGCAGAGATTGTTGAAAGAGTGGAAACTACCTTTCCATCATCATCTTCCACAACTTCTGAAGGGACCTTCCGAACAATGGAAAATCCTAATCCACCAGAGCATGGTACCTTTGAGTTCCCCATTACTAACCAAGCCAAAGCTACTATGCTGAAAAATATTCCACCATCAGCATTACCAATATTTTATGGCTTGGTAACTGAGGATCCATATATCTTTCTCTTTGAGTTTGATGTCTTGTGCATAAGTTATGATTATACTACTGATTCCCACCAACTCAAGCTCTTCCCAACCACTCTTAAGGATGTTCCCCTCAGATGGTTTATGGGGCTTGGAAGGGACGTTCTGGATTGGGACACCATGAAGACAAAGTTCTTGGAAAAATACAAGGACTATTGTAGAGGATTATACCGAAGGAGAGATGACATTTTCTCAATGTCTCAAAAAGATGATGAGCCATTAGAAGATTATATAGAAAAATTTCAAATTTCTTTGAAGAAAAACCCACATCATAAACTGTCATAGGAATCCCTTAAATTGGTATTTTTAAGGGGGATTAATGAAGAATGTATGGATTCCCTCAACCTTATTGAGGGAGGATACATTTGTAAAGTCTATAGGAATTATTCCAGGACCCTTTCTAGGAAGCCAAGAGGAGAGAGGTCATCCATCACAAGTAAGTCCTCTAATGGGGTTTCCAAAGTTGAAATCAATAATCTATTGTCAAACATGAAGGAGGATATAATCATTCATCTAGCAACATAGTTGGACACCCTCCATGTCAAGAAGAAGCAAGAGGAAGCAGAATCCATGCTCATTGAGTACTATTCTAACTGTAGGCAGAGGAAAGCCAATTGTAAGTGCAAACGAGTGGCCAGTATCCAGCAAGAAAAGATTGAGAAACCAGATTTCCAAATAATTGAAGGAGATGATGGAAAAATATTCTACATAGCACAAAAGAGGCCATGGTAGCAAAGACAAGGTATGCCACTAGACCCCCTTAGTTTTAATCCATCTTTCCCTTTGAGAAATCAAAAAATTTCTACTTGGAACACTCAGCTCTGGGAAACAAATTAGAACTAGTGGTAGAGTCCTCAACAATGGCCACAAGCCCAGCCAAATTGGAACCAGTAGCCAAACCCATGGCCACAACAAAACTTTCAGGGTTCCAACTACAATCCACAATGGCCAACCCAACATAATCAATGGCAGCCTCAGTGGTAGAAAGGCCAACAATGGTAATAGAAAAATATGAATTACCAGTAGCCTATGCTACCTCCTCCTCCACCTCAGCAGCAAGCTCTAATGCCTCCATCAAATCCTCAGTCTTAGCCACCTAGGCCATCAAAAATACCTACCCAACTTGCACCTAACCCTAACAATAAGCATGTTCAACAGGCTTATACTAATGAAGCTATCCAATACCCCACTTATGGGGTAGATGTGAGTGACCTTCATCTTAGATCAAGGAAGAAACTTTTAGGACCTTCATCTCCTAGAATTATAGAATTAGACAATGAAGAACCCAAAAAGGAAGCCTCAGATAACCCACCTCTGAAATTTGAGTCCAATCAAGGGCTTCAGACTACATCATATATGAAGCCTCCATTCCCTAAACGTTTGGCTATCTAGCAGCAATAGACACTGGCTGAAACTAACCTTCTAAGCCAATTAAAAGATGTCAACATTAAAATCCCCTTAATCCAAGCTATCAAATATATTCCCATTTATACTAAGAATGTTAGGGATCTCTACCTTAAGAAGCCAAGAAGGAAAAGAAAGGACCCACAAACAGTCCATGTTTTGGGTAACCTTGTTGATATAATGTTGGGAAGTATAACTGTTCCCAAATATATAGATACCGATAGTCTAGTAGTGGACGTTAAAATCAATGGGACTCTTATTAAAAATACTTTGATAGACCTGGGTGCTACAATTAATGTGATGACCAAGGAGACCATGCAGCTACTACAGTTATCCAACCTTAGGCCTACTCAAACAATTTTATAATTAGATGATAGGTCTACAGTTAAGCCTAAAGGATTTATTGAGGACCTGGTCATTGTGTTAGATTATTAGGATCACCCTGTTAATTTTATAGTACTTCATCCCAAAGTTAATCTTGTCGGTTATCCACTAATCCTAGGTCGACCTTGGTTAGCCACAGCTGATGCATTCATAGGTTGTAAGTCAGTAAATATGATCATATCCAATGTAACTATAACCAAGAATCTAGTACTTTATCCACCAGCTCAACCACATCAAGACCTTGAGCAAACCATTTTACCACACCTAGATGATGAGGATAGCTATGCATTGCAGACCTTAATGACCATTCAGCATAGTTGTGTACTAGATATTCAAGATGAGGATAAGATGATAGCCCATATCATACAAAATGACTGTGGAAGACACCCACAAAAATAGGGTTGTATATAGTACTTGCATGATCCCTTCGAAAGCATAATACCTACCAGTTCCTCACAAGAGGTATCCCAAATAATATATACCTTGTTACCCCAGCAAGGCTTGCTAATAATACCTAGCCTTAACCTGTCCTTTGTACAATAAATGTCTATGAAATCAGAGATCAAGTCTCTAAAGATGTTAAATGTTAATAATGCATTGACTGATGAACAACAAAAATCCTTGCACGTTGTGTTGCAGGCACATGAAACAACCTTTGCATGGGATTATAGCGACATGAAAGGAATTGACCCTGCCTTATGCATGCACAAAATTTACATCAATGATGGCTACAGACCTATAAGGCAAGCACAAAGATGCATGAATCCAACTCTCAGAGAGATTGTGAAAGCCAAACTGCAAAAGCTTTTGAATGCAGGATTCATATACCCTAATTAGACAATGAATGGGTTTCACCATTGGTCATAGTTCCCAAGAAGGGTGGTAAATTGAGAGTTTGTGTTGACTACAGGGAACTAAATACTGCCACAAGAAAGGATCACTTCCCATTGCCATTTATTGACCAAGTTTTTTATTCTTTCACAGGGAAAAAATATTTCTCATTTCTTGATGGTTTCAGTGGTTATAACCAAATTAAGATTGCACTTGAAGATCAAGATAAAACCACATTTACCTATCCCTAGGGTACCTATGCATATTTTGTTTTAGCTTTTGGTTTGTGCAATACTCTAGCTACATTTCAAAGAGTAGTGCTTAGTATATTTTCTAATTTTGCACATGATAAGATGGAGATTTATATGGATGATTTCACCACATATGGTGAAACATTTGATGAGGCTTTGCAAAATTTTGAAACAATCTTGAAAAGATGCACTAAACATAGTTTATCATTGGGAAATGAGAAATGTTTTATGATGAGGACATAAGGCATTTTCTTGGGACATTTTATTTCTAGTGTAGGGATACAAGTTGACCCTACAAAGATTGAGATTATATAGGTACACTGCTCATTCCCTAGAAACAAAAGGATGTGAGAAGTTTTCTTGGACATGCAAGTTATTACAAAATATTCATTCAAGATTACAACAAAATAGTTGCCCCCTTGTTTACTTTGCTGAAAAAGGATATTGATTTTGAGTGGACTCCTGACTTTCAACAATCCTTTGAGAAGTTAAAATCAACTTTGACTAATGCGCCAGTTTTAAGAGGTCCAAATTGGATATTGCCATTTCACATTCACACTGATGCATCAGACTTTGCTATTGAAGTATTCCTAGGATAGAAAGAGGGGAATAAGGAGTATGCCATATAGTATATCAAAAAAAACCTACATGGAGCATAATTAACCTACACTGTGACTGAGAAATAAATACTTATTGTTTTCTATGTCATTAAAAATTTCAAACACTACATTATTGGTTATCAAATATTCATACACACAGACCATACAGTAATTAGATACTTGATGAATAAGCTAGGAGTAGGTGAAAGAATTGTGAGGTGGTTGCTATTACTACAAGAATTTGACATAACCATAGTTGATAAACCTAGAAAAGCTAATGTGGTTGTTGACTTTATCTCTAGATTTCCCACAACATTTGAAGGAGTGGTTGATGATTATTTCCCTGATGAGCATTTATTTGGTCTAAGTATACATAATCCATGGTATGTCGATATAGCTAACTACTTGGTAACAAGGCAGATTCTAGCTTACTTCTCTCCTAGGGAGAAAAGACAGTTCACAAATGCTTCCCTTATTCTTAGATTTCTAGATTTTTATTCTACAGTAGCCCAAATAACATTATGAGAAGATGTATTAGGGAGGATGAAGTGTTTGATATATTGAAAGCCTATCATGATGAACCTTGTGGTGGAAATTTTGCAGCCAAGAGGACAACTTTTAAAATCTTAACAATAGGATATTATTGTCCAACCCTTCACAAGGACTCTATTAAGTATAATAAAAGTTGTGATAGGTGCCAGAGAATGGGGAGACCTACAAGAAGTGATGAAATTCCTTTGCAACCCCAAATAGCTTAGTTCCTTTTGAAAAATTGGGGCTAGATTTTATTGGCCCTATATCTCCCACTTCAAAAAACAAAGAATATATATTGCTATGTATTGACTACTTAACCAAATCGGTAAAAGTGAAAGAATTGCAGTTTTCCAGAGATGGCAATGTTGCAAAATTTTATGAGGAAATCTTCACTAGGTATGGTGTTCCTAGGGAGATTGTGATTTATCAAGAACCTAATTAACATCAGACCTCATATCATAAATGTTGAAGGAGTATAAGATAAAGCACAAGAAATCTACTCCATATCATCCTCAGGAAAATGGGCAAGTAGAAGTTACAAACAAGGAGATTGAGAATATGTTGACAAAAAATATGCAACTTCATAGAAGAGATTGGGTATCCAGACTACTAGAAGTTTTTTGGGCATACAAAAATACATGGAAGATAACTACAGGGTTTATCCCTTATGAGTTGGTTTATGGTAAAACAACAGTGTTTCCTATATAGTTTGACTACAAAACCCTATGCACAACAATTGATTTAGGGATGGGCTTAACAGAATCTCATAAAGAAAGGTTGCAGCATTTGAATGCTCTTGATGAAATAAGATTGCAGGCATTGTACCACACAAAGGTTGTTCAGAAATAATGGATTAAATGGCATGATCATTATATTATGACTAAATAATTTACTGTAGGGGACTAGGAACTTCTGTATGATTCTAGATACAAAGATTTTCTAGAAAAATTACAGTCACATCAGCTAGGATCCTATGAGGTACAAGTATTTCCTAATGGTGCAATACAACTAAAGACTATTGATGAAGTCAAATTCACTCCTGGTTAATGGTCATAGAATCAAGTTGTACAAGAAACCACTTGAACACGATAATTTCATCATATCTCTAATGGATGAGTATGGTGCACACAGTTCTGTTGATTTAGGATCTGGGACGCAGGATGATGTTCCAACAGGAAGCGAATTACCCAGCACATCTGGTAATACAAGGTTGAGTTACACAACTCCACCTTTGATATTACTCAAGCCTAATTTCCCATGCTTTAAATCAAATGCACACACAACACAATATCCATAATGAATATTCTTCAAACTCCAGAGGGACCTACTCTTCAGTTTTATCAAGACCTGTTTCAGATGGGACCTGACAAGCACCTTTTAGTCGAGCCCTGTGCTTGGAGTGCTCGTAGCAACACCTCTTGACTACATGTTACTATCACTTAGTGGATTAAAATTGGTTTTCCCACAAAATCTATTACATTCCACATAACTGCGTTGAGCATTACTTTCCATTACGCATGTATGAAAGGTAAATTCATGTAATTAAATCTAGCTTTCTTTTCATATTCATTATTATTCATTATTTCAATTATGCATGTGAAATATATCACCATTAATTTTCATCATTATCCTAAATCCCAAAAACCCAGTTACGCATGAAGTGTAGTCACTTCAATTAAATTTGGGGGATGGGTATCATTGTCATCAAAAAATTTAATTTTTGCCACCCAAGTTTGTCAAAATGAATTGTATATTATACTTTTAAAACTAGAAAAACTTCTCTGTGTTTTCGATAATTGTGATTCTTTCCCTAACATAAGCTGAGGTATAGAAATTTGGATACTTGATTGAACTAGAAGACAAGGGATTATGAGTATTGGGTACATAGAAGGCATTCAAAGAAGCAGTTGAATTTGAGGGTTTTTAGGTGGTGAAGTTGAGTTTGCAGAATTTAAACTTTTTGAGGTTACTGAAGCAACAGGATAATGGGAGGTGATGTAATTTGAAAGGAACTGTATGCTCATAAAGAGATATCAGAGGATACAATGGTTTTACCTCTATTTACCAGAGTAGGATGGTTGGACTATTTCTTGAACCTGACAGAGTATGATAATGAGATACCAAGAAATTTTGCAACCATGTTGAAGTATGATGAAGCAACAATAAAGGGATTGGTGGTGGATGGCTCAAAGATGGCAATTGTTCAAGTAACAAGATTACCTTGCACAGGCTCTGAATACTCAACTCATGCGGATGTGATAGCAGCAAGGGAAGAATTATGTGAATGGGGAAAAAAATTGGATTCCTCATCACAAGGTACTAAAAGGCTTTCCCTTCCATTATTTTGGGGAAAATATGCTACTTATATTATCAAATACCTTACTTGTGATGGCTGCCACAATCTTATATATAATGTGCATTTCAAGTTTTTGAATCATTTATAGTATGAAAAATTAGTCAATGTACCCAATTTTTTATATAACATGTTGAAAAGAATGGCCTCTAAATATCAGAGGAAACAAACTGGCACTACATTGTCTCATCATTGCTTGATAACCCTACTAGTTAAGAGAAGTTTGAGAATTCAACATCCCTAGGTTAATTGGGATGATTTTAAAAATTGCAAAGAAATCATTAAGTTGCTTGAGGCACCTAAAGAAAAAGATGACCCTCTACCTAAGCCTAAACCAGAAGTTGACCTTGAGTAAGATGAACCCGAGAGAGAAGATTCCCTTGTTACACCATCCGCTTCACCTCCCCACAGCCAAAGTGGATTGGGAAACATAATGTGTTGGTTGTGGTAATAGAGGAACCCTCATCCTCTAAAAAATTAAGAGCTAGGAGAAGTACTGCATCAACATCATCGAAAGGGAAAATAAAGAGAAAAGGAGTTGACAAGCATGAAAATGTTGTAAAAGAAGAGGATGCAGGAAGGAAAAAGGGGAGTAAAAGAGGAAAGGAGAGTAAAGTTACACAGGAAACCATTATTCCCCAATGCTCAGGAAGATTGAAAGGGTGGAGAATTAAGAAGAGAGGCATGGAGGAACAATTACAAGAAGAAAAATTTGAGGAGCAATAGCATCATGATCCGCTAATGATAGACACAAACACGGAAATGGAAAGAGCTAACCCTGATGATGTTTATGTTGAAAATGTTGATGTTCCTGCTAGAAAGAGAAGGTATGTGTCTTCCTCCTCTGATTCCAACTCAAAGGATTTTTTTTTGCTAATAAGACCAAGAAGGTAGTACCTAGTGGCTCTCTTAGAGAATTTTTTGATATTACAAGAGATGACAGTGATGGTTTGAATTTTGAAGAAGAAAAGGAATTACTAGAGGATAGAAACATAAGAAAAGAGCTCCAAGAATCCCTTGATAGGATAAAGAAATTGGAAGAACAAGTGAAGTGGTATGAACAAAAAGACAAAGAAAAGGAAATAAGAATCAAGGAGGTGGAAGAGAAAATACATACCTATAGCCTTGGAAATAAATTGGACCTACTGGCATAGATGGAAGAAGGTAAAATGGGAATTGATTTGAATGTAGCATTAGATCAACAACCCCCTGTTGTGAAACCACCAGCCTGCCATACTACTTTTTCTTTAGGATTTGAATTGATGACAATTAATACTCAATTCAAGCAGGAAAAGGAAAACTAGGGAAAAGAAAAACAAGTTTTGAATGCATCATGAGAAACCAAGAACTTGGAATTGAAAATATTGGAGGAGGAATTGACAAAAGTGGTTGATAGATCTATTCAAATAGTTGAATGTAGACCTCTGTCTAGAGCATGTGCATTGTGCATTGTTCTTAAAGGAAAAATTTCTTAGTTTTCAATTCAATAATTTTGTTAATAACCAGCCCTTTGCTTTGAATAAGAGACACGGTTTTCTCAGTTTCTTCAACAAAGTCAATTTAGAGGAGCAAGTCCAGCTATGTGAATATTACTTGCATAATTATGTGATGAAAAAATATATTGAATGGAATCCATTGATTTATGTTGGGGATTTACAAGTAAGATCCCTCACATCTTATTTCAGAAATGAACAGCTCCATGGGGAATTAATGGAGAAATATGAAGAACACGAGAAAACAATGGCACTGCAACTTAGAAAAGAAGCAATGAATCCTGATAGAGTCATTACTCAATGGATAAGACTCCTTTCACATATGGGCCCAAGAAAGATAATTATAGACTTGAGACTTAGGGATTATAGAAGGATTCAGAATTGGCAGTGACCACTCTTTAAAACTGCATGATACATGTGGAAAACATATGGAACAGTGTGACTCCAGAATTAAAGAGGAAGGAGCCTCACTCCCTCCACAACTTTATGAACATGTTTGAGAGGCTACACAAGTATATTGAGATCTCAAGAATACACGGAATGGATTGGATTCCACTAACTCACCACCCTCCTATCCTACTTCACCCAGTTCCACATTGGAATGGGAAAAATAATGATAAAGATAGGAATGCAAAATTAGATAAGATGAATAGGCTTGCATGCTATAATGGTTTCTACCTCAAACAAGGACAGGGATTTAGCATAGTCATGGATCTCAGGTAGATCACTTTGTTTTACAATCTTCTTCCCTAGGTGGTTTAGTTTGGTATTTTTGCTTCAGGACAAACAAAATGACAAGTTGGGGGGAATGATGGGTCTAGTTATTAGGATCTTTTTGTTGCTTTTCATATAATTTTAAGACACTTTGCATATGTTTTTAAAGTTCCTTTTGGAAAATACTTCCATAATATGCTATCCTTTCATGCATACCTTGCAACCTTGAACCCGTTTTGTGGAAATAAAATATGGTGAAAATATTTGTAGCATTGCATGGTTTAAATATGAATGTATGTATATGAAAGGAATGTTGTGATTTAATTATGGTGGTTAGTTGCATATTCATGTTGTATGGATTAATCTATTTGCATCTCAGTATGTGGTAACAAGAAAGGAGTATTTGTAGCAAGCACAAAAGTACCAGAACTAGAAATTAATGAAGTTCAAGCCGTTCAAAGCGCAGGAAGCTACAAAGTTGAGCATGGTCATTATGGAAGGAATAAATGTGGGAAGATACTTGTTCTAGAATGTTGGATGTTTGGCTAATTTTTTCACATGCAAGTTTTTCTTATTTGAATAGGTCTCTTTTTCCTTTTCAATTAGATAAATAAGTTAGTCTTAAATTCACATCCTCGTATCTAGGAGTGAGATTTATGATTGCAGTTAGTTAGCAATTTGAATAAAACTCTCCCTATTTTGTATAAATTTGGGGGGTGATTTCATAGTTCAATTAGTTGATTATTACAAGTTATTATCAGTTAGTAGTTTTTCTAGTTTTCCAATTATCCAAAAACATGTTAAAATGATATTATGGAATAAAATCTGCAAGAAGGATTTTGTCTGAATATCTGGTGCTATGCAATGAATGGAGTTGTATGGTGCATGGATGCATAAGAACCTAATTTATTTGGATTTAAGTTAAGTGAGACAGTCTACTGAGCCAGCCACTCAAGTATTGTTCTTCACTTCATCTATCTATTTGTTTATTTATGTATTTCCATTAATTCTATTTTCTTCATGTCACACGTGCATTGCAAAGTAAAATATTTTAAGTTTAGTTAAAGTTGTGGTTGTTCATGAACAAAGATGTAATTAATAGATCATAGTACTCTGAAGATTAGGATTGGTTTTTTTTGTTGTTTTAAATAGTTTTAGATTAATATTGCACTCATACATCTTTAGCAGACACCTGTAGTTTATGTTGTAGGTACTCGTAGCCATTAGGTTTTGTAACTACTTTCATTTTTTTTACAATTCTCTAAGTTTTCAGTAAAGTACAATAGTTTGAATAGGTTTGCATAGAATAATTTAGGTGAACACAAGTCTATGAGGGCACAAATAGTGTAGTACCATCATAATTTTATGCACCTTGGTTGATGATTTAATGTAGAATTGCAATGTCAAGTGGATTGTTCAGCTTGACACACCCCTAAATTATGTAGAATTTACCAAGTCCATAACACATTAGTTTGCCTCTACACCAACTTTAACATTAGTGCATCCTAAACTAATAGACACTAGTGGTCTTGGTTATTGTCCCTTGAAAGAAATGAAATAAACAAATAAATCCTCGCTTAATATCAATGCCATCATGCAAAACACTAGCAATCAGAGTTCGATAGATTTTACACCCTCCTCTAAAGGAGAGAACAAAATCTCGTAATGTAAAGAGCCTTGTGCAATTATGACATCATGTACTAAGCAAGAGATATCTTTGTCAAAAAATAAAGGAACACCTTATACTATTGATCAAGAGAGTATCTTGTTAAGACTCCTCCAAGATCGTTTGATATCTCTCCCTCAAAGAACATGAAATAAATTTTATTACAAGAGTACATTTTTTGTATATCATAGATTTCATGATCATTCTACTAATGAATGTAAGGCTTTAAGTGATAAAATTCAACATCTTAGGGATTGTGGTGCTCTTCCTTGTGTTGAAACACCTAGTTCCTCTAATTGATACTGATTTTCATGTTTTTCATCAATCATCTTGGCCCATCCTTGTCTCGCACTAAGTGGGGGCAAGGGGTTAGGTAGCCTTGTCCTCGTATGGCACTTTTCATTGTCTCTTTTGGCTAGTTGACTGCCTTCCATGAATATATATAAGATAAATCTTGGGATGCGGCCGATGTGCCTTAAGTTGGCTTGTGTGTGACGTACTAAGTTTTGGGGGCAACCCCTTATTCATGACGTAGTTTCATTCAGGAAAATATGACTTGGCATAGGGATTTTTGAACAACCTCTCATGTCTTCTTCTACTTTAAAGAAATTTCTCACAGTAATGGTGCTAGCAAACTCTTTAAAGTGGGGGCATACATCAACACTCATGATTCACTGTGAAATTTTCTTTATTCTTGTGATGCGTCCTTTTCTTGGTGGTGTCATTGGATTTGATTTCCTCCAAGAGTGTGATATTTCTTTGACTTGTCCTCTCTTGGATACATTAAGCACAATGTTCCCTAAGAAGAGACCTTACATGAACTAAGCAAAATATCTTTGAACATACCTTACACTATTTCACATTTAGAATAACATTATATGGCCACCTTGCATAACACACTTTTCTTGCCTCATGAATCCTATTATTCATGTTTTCTGGCACCCTATTGAATTTATCAAATGGATAGCTTTGGTATGGTTAGTATGATGAGAAGCCTAAACATGGGCATGACTTTCTCTTTATATGATGAGAACCAATACATAGGCATGAATTTCTCACTAAGCCACCCTTTGGATACTCACCCAGTAGATAGCCTAAAGTTGTGTTGCCTTAGAGTGAGTGTGCACGTAACATGCCAACCGTTCACTGAAGTAATTTTTCCTAAGCTTTCATTTTACAAGTAAACAAACTATGTAACAATCCATTGCAATAAAAAAATTCTTTTATTGAGAACAAATGAATATAGATGCCATAACAATATACAACAAAGATTCCATTTCAATATAATAATTTTATATATTACAATATTCCAAGAATGTGTACAAGTACACACATAGCTCAACTGAGCTTCAAAGCAATAGATATAGATGGTCTAGGATTTTCCTTTCAAAACCTTGGTCTTCTATCGCCTACTGAGGAGGAGAAGCATCACTCAAACACTTTTCCATCAACCATGGACTCATATGCGGTCCCCCACACATCTATCATATGATAGATGGCCCTACCCTTCGACGAAGAGATTGATGAAGTAACCTCGTATGAAAACCGCACTAAGCTTAGTGTTGTGCCCTACATGACTAGAACTTGTAACCCTACAATCTGGATTTAGCATGCACTACATAAACATGATGAACTGATAGTGGAGACAAAGGAAATCAATCTAATTTGGCCAAAGTGTTCTCACTCATTACTTTGAATGATGTTCATTTATTCACTCACACTTCTTAAGCTTGTTTTGACTTAAGGCCACTATAATCTATGCATAGGTAATCCCTCCCATGGGGAATCTTTAACCCTAGAATTAACATATCATTTATCTTACATACTCTAGGGTATTTCTACTCATAAATAATATGTAAAAGTTCCCTCCCTTCAATGGACAAACAATCCCAGGAGTAACCCACTAGCTATCTAGTATAATCAAATAACTTAGCTATGAGCAACCCTTAACCTACCCTCGTTTAATCATATCTAGTATAAAAATACCTATGAAAACAAACCCTCCTAATATGGAGTAATGACAAACACTTTACAAAAAAAATAATTAGCTTCTATTTACCTTTCAAAGCAAATGATATGTCTCCCTAATGCAAGTAATCTCAATAGATCAATTAAACACTCAAGAATCAATCTTTTATAAACAAAGACAAATAAAGGAAGATTATCCTCATGCCTATAATACGCTTGTCCAATTGGTTGTTTGTTTCACATCTTTCCAATTAAAAAAACTAGATTTACTTGACCTCACAAGAAATGCCTCAATAAAACTTCTCTCACAAATGAATAATATGCATCTCTCAAAATGATGAAATTCTCTCAAAAAATACTCAAATCTCACTCAAAATATAGTAGAATATTGCATATTAGAAAATGAAAAATAGAATGGAATAGAATGTGTCCCAAATGAGAGCTCTACCTCTCCATTTATACAGCAAAAAAGAGATTACACAACCTACAGAAAAGGCATGTAAATTGATAGTAGTATCCATGCAAGTCGACTCACTTCACCTGGAAAAAAGGTGGCAATGAATAAAGATTTTACTCAACACATTAAGCTATAGGTCGACCTCTAAGTTTGACAGCAACTTATGAGTATTTCAATCTACAAATGATCAAATGGTGACATTCAAATTGTTCCTAGAATGGACTTCTACAGCATTAAGAACATAATATGGCACCAAGAAACCAACCATCTCCCTACAGTTTGGTGTTGCTTTTACTTATTGAATCTATCAATATTTAAAATGTAACACCTACATATAGTCGACTAAGCCTATGCTCAGTAGAAAATAAAGGAATGACGAGTCGCCTTGCACATAAATGACGCTTTGACCATTTCCTTACCTTGCTGTCACTTATCCTTTTATCATGAATTTTAATTTATTTGTTGTTTGGTAATTATTCCATCGCCATATGATAAGGTGTCCCAAGTAATTTTTGTTTACTAAGTCAAGGATTTTCTATCTCAAAGCATTGACTAAGTCAAACTCTCCATATTGACTTATTTGTTGTACTATTTATTGCACATAGTTTGATCTTAATTCATTACCAATATACATTATATTCAACCTTTAAAATGCTTGTATATGTTGCATACAAATCATCCTATGTCCATGTAATAAATCAGCCTCTAAGCATTGCTTAAATAAATCGATCTTTGAGCATTATATATGTATATGTATATATATGTTAATATATATATATATATCTTATGCATATAAAGTATGTATACATTCGATATACAATTGAATTCAACCAAGTTAACATTCTAATAGTCAACAATTACTTAAATTGTGTGTGTGTGTATAGATATATATATATATATATTCCTCTATGTACATGTATACATATGTGTACATATATCAATACATTCACATGGGCATGTCTATTTTCTAAACATACGTGTGTATCGATACATGTATACATATGGATATATGTATATATCATAAATACTTATGGATATATGTATATATCATATATACATATATATACACATTCGATTACACACCACACTCATACACAATTACTATCGTATTGATAGGTATCTACGTGCAATATATCTATACATATACATATACATGTCGTAAGGTCCATTTTATAGTTTCATGCACATAAGCAACCTGTTCAGAAGTGTGCATAGGTACATCTACCTATGTACCCTCATGTACATGTTCCTTCATGTATATGGTCTAACATCGACATGCTTATGTATACATATACATACATTCCACATATGTTTAACTTATCAATACAAGAATAATAATAAATGGAAGAAATCACAAGCTTAAATAGATAAACATCACCCAATAATGCACTCAATAGTAATCAAGACCCTTACTAATGTAGACACATCAAACTAAGGATGACTTACCAACTCCCAAATAATAACTTGACTCAACCATACTATTGTGAGTGTGTGTAAGCTCAGATAGTTTATGTTACTGGTTACCCGACCAAGATCTTCCCCTAAGTGATACTTCCCCTCCGCCTGGAGGATTGAACATATACCTGCATCCAACTAACACATGCCCACAGTAGTCAACTATTCACAAAATATACATTACACATAATACATCTCCATAGTTAGAATATCAATTCAATAACCATCCATTTCACATATATATTTTTCTTCACATATCATTAAATGAGATAGCATTCATTCATAACTCATTGATAACAAAGTCCAAGCACAATTTATTCGCCTTCATAATTCAAATTACATTCACATTTGTTGGGGTATAGTGTTGTACACCATTGCATAAATTGATTTATCATAATATTTTAATTAAATAATCATTTAGTTGTGATACACCTTGGTGGTGTTGTTAATCACACTAGGTAATTATTTGGGGACCACTTGATATTGTATTGTAACATTGTATTATTATTTAATGTGTGGGAGACATGTGATTATAGTTTAATATTGGGGAAATATTAAATAAAGTGATGTCTTAGTACCCAATATTAAATAAGGGGTTAGTGGTTTTGTGGTACATGGTTTCACCTTAGCACTAGTTGTATTTTGTGTGAGCTTCTCTATAAAAGAAAACAGATGTGTAGTGGTTTAGGTGGGCTGAGTGGTTTGGCTGTCATTATTGAGTCTTCTTGAGGAATGCATTTGTGAAGCATGGCAAGGGATGTGTGGATTCATGCTTGGACACATGGGAATGCATTGGAGGACTTGATGCTTCAGAGGTGTTCATTGTAACTCTTGTATTTACTTTGTTGTTGTTTAATATGATGGAGTATGGATGCTTTTGGAGGCTATGTTTTTCCCTCTTGAGGGTTTTTCCATGGTATATCTTGCGTCATCTTTGATGGGTATGTTGTCTATTCTCTTGCATGTGGATTTTGAGCACTTATTTGTATTGTTATCTCTTTTGGGTTATGTGGAAATTGTCATACAATGGCTGCAAGTTTCCTTACAACATTCACCCTACATACTAATAGTAAATAGTAAATACACAATTGGGGTGTAACATACTCCCCCCTTGTGAATCATCATCCTTGATGATTATATGTAACAACATAAAAAAAACACACAAACAACATATTATTTTTCAAGTACACTCAAATCCATCTAATACATGAGGAAACTTTTGTTGAATCTCAACATTGTCTTCCCAAGTGGATGAGTCTTCTGCATACTGGTCCCAATGGACTATGCACTGCAGAACCTCCCTGCTACATAAGTGAAGCTTACGTGTTTCGAGCACCTTGACAGGCTTGAGTGTTGCCACTTCTGGGTCCTATACCTATAAAGCATTCCAATCAATCACATGATTATCACCTAGTATATACTTATTTAGGTAGGACACATGGAATACATTATGCATCCTAGCAAGAGTTGGTGACAATGAAATTTGATAAGCTACCAGATTTACTTCCTTCATAATCTCAAAAGGTCCTACATAGTGCGGGGCTAACTTGGAAGGCTTTCCAAATTTAATGGAGCTTTTGTGAGGTTTCACTCTCAACAACACCTTGTCACCTATGGAAAAAATATGGGGAACTCTTTTAGCATCAACATAGCTTTTATGTTTGTCATTAGCTTCAATCAACCTTTTCTTAACAATCTTAACTTTCTCCTCCATTTTAGCCAACATTTATGGCCCAAGACTTACTATATCATCAATTTTATCCTAATTTATAGGAGTTCAACACTTTCAACCATATAATGCTTCGAAAGGAGCCATCCTTATCGCGGAATGGTAAGAATTTTTGTAAGAAAATTCCACTAAAGGAAAGTAGTCCTCCCACTTGTACTGTTGATCCATGCAATACATTCTAAGTAGGTCTTCCAATACTTGATTCACCCTTTCATTTTTTCCATCCATTTCTGGATGATATACTGAGCTAATATTCAACTGAGTCCCTAGTGTAGAAAACAAGGTTTTCCAAAACCTAGAAGTGACTCGTGCATCCCTATCCAAGATAATCTTCTCAGGAATCCCATGCAACCTAAACACTTCTTGCACAAAATTCCTTGCTATGACAAGTGCTTCATCAATTAGATTTTTGGGTATGAAATGTGTTACTTTGGTAAGCTTATCTACAACCACAAGAATGGTATTGTGCTTATTCCTTAACATAGGTAACCCTTGCACAAATTCCATACTTATGAATTGCTACTTCCTCTTTGGTATATCATGCGGGTACAACAAGCCCATAGGATGATGATGCTCTACATTCACCCTTTGACATTCAAGACACCTAGCCAAAAATTTGGCAGCATCTCCTGTCATCCCCTTCAAAAAGTATAATGGCTTCACATCTTCCATCATTTGGGTCACACCAGGGTGTCCAGAGTATGGTGCTTCATGTACTTCCTTCCATACTAGATTCATTAACTCTTCTATGTCAGGTACATACATTATCCCCTTATATCTAAGTAGTCCATTAGGTTCAAAATGAAAACCTTTATACCTAGTATCTTGCGGATTTCTTGTGAGTGATTGCTTGAATTAAAAACAGTACTCATCCTCTTTGCATTTCTGCAACACTTGACCTTTAAAGTCGGTTTGAATTGTCACTATTAAAGCAATATGACATCTTTGACTCAAGGTGTCGACAACTTGATTATCCTTTCCTTTGATGTAACCGATGTTGAATTCATAATCAACTATTTACTCTAGCCATATTCTCTTCCTAGCATTTAGATTAGGTTGAGTGAATAAATACTTCGACCCGTGATGATCAGTATTCATCTCAAATGGTTTCCCCAGCAAGTAATGCCTCCACATTTGCAATGTCTGAACCATAGCTACTAACTCCAAATCATGCGACACATAATTATACTCATAAGGTTTTAGCTTCATTGATTTGTAAGCAATTACTTTCCCATCTTGTATTAACACACCTCCTAATCCCTCCCCAGATGCATCCATGATATCAGTAAAGTTACCTTCAAGATCTAGTACTTTCAAGATTGGTGCAGTAGTCAATTTCTCTTTGAGTAGGTCAAAGGCTTCTTGACATTTCTCTATCTATTCAAATTTCTTCCCTTTTCTCTACAAGGAAGTAATTGGAAAGATAATATTGGAGGATTTTGCAACAAACTTTCTACAATACCCCACTAGACCCATAAAAATTCTAACCCCTAATACATTCTTTGATACTGGCCATTCTAGTACTACCTTAATCTTAGCTGGATCAACTAAGATTCCATCAGTCAAAATCACATGCCCAAGATAATGCACTCTCCTCTAAAAGAAGGTACACTTAGAGAGTTTACCATATGACTTATGTTCTCTTAAACGTTGTAGGACTATCTCTAAATGTCTACAATGATCCTCCTCATCTTTAGAATAGATTAGGATGTCATCTAGGAAAACTAAGACAAACTTATCTAGGAAATCTCTAAGTACATTGTTCATTAGGTTCATAAATACTGCAGGTGCATTCAATAAACTAAAGGGTAGAACTGTGAACTCATAGTGTCCATATCTAGTTCTAAATGCAGTCTTAAAGATATCTCCATCCTTAATTCTCAACTGGTGGTATACAAATCTTAGATCTATCTTAGAGTATACAGCAGCTCCCCTCATTTGATCAAAAAGATCATCAATGTGTGGCAACGAATACTTGTTCTTTACCGTAGCTTTGTTAAGCATGCAATAATTGATCCACAAATGCAAAGTATCATCCTTTTTTTCCACAAAGATGATTGGTGCTCCCCAAGGTGACAAACTTGCTCTTATCAACCCCTTAGACAACAATTCATCCAATTGTGCCTTGAGCTCCATTAGCTTGGTTTTTTTCATCCTATATGGCACCTTGGAAATAGGTTTAGACCCTAGAACTATATCTATAGAGAAGTAAAATATCCTTTTCGATGACAACCCAGGTAACTCATATGGAAACGCATCCAAAAACTTTCTTAGTATAGGATACCTCTCCATATCCTACATTCATGTTTCAACCATTTCACCCTCTTCCATCTCTTGGAAGTTTTATGACCCAAAGTTTTCAAGGTTCTCTTCAAGTTCTTCTATCTTGACTGCAAAGAGTCTGCACCCTTTCTTCTTAGCCCTTAATAGTTGTATTGCAGAGATTTGATGAATCTTGACCTCTCTAGGTATCCCTTGAAAATTTACTTGGTTACCAAGATCATCTAAGCATTCTACAATTTTAGCATGGCAATTTATCTTAGCCCTACATCTCCATAGCCAATTCATACCTAAGATAAAATCATAGGATCCTAAAGGTGCAACATATAGGTTCACTTCTATAGAAAAACAAGGTAGCTCTATCCTAGCCTCAGACAAACATTGTTCTACCTTTGCTCTTGTCTGGTTTGCATACTCTACATCCCAAGATGTTGCCATGTATCCAGACTTTCTAGATAATTTCTTAGCTATTCTAGGTGAAATGAAATTCTCAATTGCACCAATATCTATAAGTACAGAAATGGGTAAGCCAAACAAAATTCCTAGAGTTTCAATTGGAGTCACTTGATACTTCGCCTAGCGGTCATCCACAACTACATGTATCTTTTTTTGGAACATCGCTTCCTGGGTAGGTAGTGGATTACCATAATATTGTGACCCAGTTGACCTATTGGGACATTATCTAGCATAGTGGTCTCCTCCACATGTAAAGCATCTAGTATTTGGTCCTTTCTTCCTTGCAATTTCTCTAGATTTACTAGTGTTTCCACCAGTATTGTTGGTATTCCCACTACTGGAACCATTCCTCTTACGTTCCCTTTTAAATTCTTTTCCACCATTATGGGATCCTTTTTCCCCTTGCTTGGGTAAATTTTTCACAACTTCCACCTTCTTTGGAGTTGGCTTGTCTTGAATTCCCGTAATCTTCTTACGATCTATGTTTTCTTGATGGGTGGAGATAGCCTTGAGATTTTTCTCCTGTTAAACCTCTTTCTCATACACAAGATCCATAGTTGCTAGACCGTGCACATCACCTCTCCTCCGATCTGATTGTTAAGTCCCATGATAAAATTTCTTATGCAAAAGCATTCATCTTTCTGGTGCATAGGAACATAATGTAGCAGACAGGTAAACTTATCCCAATACTCATTTATCGTCATATTTCCTTGTCTCAACTCTGAAAATCCATAAGTTTCTGGTCAAAATAGAGTTGGGGAAACCATCTCTTACAAAAAATCTCAACAAATTCACTCCATGTCAGTTTCCATGAGTTAATATTGAGTTCCATATTTTTATTCATCCACCAGTTAGAGGATTCTTCTGCTAACTAGTATGCACCCCATACGGCTTTGGTGACCTTAGTATAATTTTGAATCTCAAAATACTTCTCCATTTGGACTAACCAAGCCTTAGCTTCGTCTCTATTGGCACTTCCCTCAAACTTGGGTGGGGTAATTTTCTTCATATATCTCTGAAAAGTTTAGAAGCCATATGCTTCTTATTTTTTCCTCAAATAGGGTAGGTGATTTCTCTCTCATGATCATGAGTTTGATAATGTTCATGAGAAGAGTTTTCTCCTTCATGCTCATTATTGGGAATTTCCTTCTCAACCCTACCCTTTACCCTTTCTTGTTCAAGGTTTTCCAACCTTGCTAAGATTTGGTCCAATCTAGCTTGAACTCCTACTGGTCCTTGCTCAACTTCTTGGCTTCCACCAAGATTGGTGTGTCCTCACCATCTTCACAAGAACGGATTTTACCTGAATTTTTATCCATGTTAGATTTAATCATGTTATCAACCATCTTATGGAAAAAATTAAAATTAGTTATCAACCGCACATAAAGAATTCCACATAAGACTTAAGCACACACTTTTGATAAACACATGATTTTATTCATTCCTCAAGGATTTCAATATCCTTTTGATTACATGGAGTGACTATTCAGATAGTTGAGTGGAGAGTATCCCTAAGATTCACTCTCTGACACATAACTTAATGGAGTATATCTCATTTGTTCATACGTATCCCAGAATGGATAATAGCCTTTGGATTTATCATCCGATATATAATTGTGAGGTACATAACTCTCAAACTCTTTACTCGAGGAAATTACAATTACTTCTGCCATTGGAAGAACTCTAGGGTCCCTAAAGATAAATTTCAGACTGACACTTCCTTCCGAGGGAATATCCTTGGAAAGTGATAAAGATTCAGACTTCTCTGGTGAGACCAAAGGTACGTAGTTTTACTTGGACTCCATCTTCATCTTTCCCTTCACATCACTGATCCTAGAAAGTGTGAGTGTGTGACTGAATGTTTCAGTGTTGCTTAACCAAATGGCATTGTCGTAGTTAGTACCCTCATTTTTTCTAACAATGGCTTCTCTTTCCTTATTGGCTTTGAGGTAGTGCTCATTTTTTATTACAGACTTTCTAGTCATTAACCTGAGACGCACCATCCTGGTACAAGAATTTATAAACATTAGATAACGTTGGACGGAAAGTATGATGAGCTCATAGGTTCTAGAGGTAAACCTAGTAGCTCTTATACCACATATAACATGTCAACCCTTAACTAAAGCAATTTTTCCTAAGTTTTCACTTTGCGAGTAAAAAAACTATGTAACAATCCATTGCAATAAAAAAATATATATATTGAGAACAAATGAACATAGATGCCATAACAATATACAACAAAGATTCCATTTAAATATAATAATTTCACAAATTAGAATATTCCAAGAATGTGTACAAGTATACACATAGCTCAACCGAGCTTCAAAGCAATAGATATAGATGGTCCAAGATCCACCTTTCAAAAACTCGGTCTTCAGTCGCCTGCTGAGGAGGAGAATCATCACTCAAGTGTTTTTCTACCAACCATGGACTCATGCAGTCCTCCGCACATCTATCATATGATAGATGGCCCTACCCTTCGATGAAGATATTGGTGGAGTAACCTCGTATGAAAACCACACTGAGCTTAGTTTTCTTCCCTACATGACTAGAACTTGTAACTCTACAATCTAGATCTAGCATGCACTACATAGACACGATGAACCGACAGTGGAGACAATGGAAATCATACTATTTTGGCCAAAGTGTTCTCACTCGGTACTTTGAGTGATGGTCATTTATTCACTTACACTTCTTAAGCTTGTTTTGACTTAAGGCCACTATAATCTATGCATAAGTAATCCCTCCCATGGGAAATCTTTAACCCTAGAATTAACCTATCATGTATCTTACATACACTAGGGTATTTCTACTCATAAAGCATATGTAAGAGTTCCCTCCCTTCAATGGATAAAAATCCTAGGGGTAACCCACTAGCTATCTAGTATAATCAAATAACTTAGCTATGAGTAACCCCTAAGCTATCCTCATTTAATCATATCTAGTATAACAATACCTATGAAAAACAAACCCTCCTAATATGGAGTAATTACAAACACTTTACAAACAACATAATCAACTTCTATTTACCTTTCAAATAAAATGCTATCTTTCCCTAATGCAAGTAATCTCAATAGATCACTTAAACACTTAAGAATCAATCTTTTATAAACAAAGACAAATAAAGGAAGATTATCCTCATGCCTGTAATATGCTTGTCCAATTGACTATTTGTTGCATAGCTTTCCAATAACAACAACTAGCTTTACTTGACCTCACAAGAAATGCCTCAATAAAACCTCTCTCACAAATGAATAATATGCTTCTCTCAAAATGATGAAATGCTCTCAAAAAATACTCAAAGTTCACTCATAATACAGTAGAATATTGCATATTAGAAAATGCACAGTAGAATGGAATAGAATGCATCCCAAATGAGAGGCCTACCTCTCTATTTATACACTAGAAAAGAGACTACATAGCCTATAGAAAAGGCATGTAAATTGATAACAGTATCCATGCAAGTCGACTCACTTCACTTGGTAAAAAGGTGGCAGAAAATAAAGAGTTTATTTAGCACATTAAGCTATAGGTTGACCTCTAAGTTTGATAGCAACTTATGACTATTTCAATCTGCACATGATCAAATGGTGACATTCAAATTACTCCTAGAATGGATTTCTAAAACATTAAGAACTTCATAATATGGTGCCAAGCAAGCAACCATCTCCCTACAGTTTGGTACGGATTTTACTTATTGAATCAGTCAAAATTTAAAATGTAACACTACATATAGTGGACTAAGTATATGCTCAATAGAAAATAAAGGACTATGCTCAATAGAAAATAAAGGAATGATGAGTCGTCTTGCACATAAGTGATGCTTTGACCATTTCCTTACTTTGTTGTAACTTATCCTTTTATCATGCATTTCACTTTATTTGTTGTTTGGTAATTATTCCATCACCATATGATAAGGCATCCCAAGTAAATGTTGTTTACTAAGTCAAGGATGTTCTATCTCAAAGCATCAACTAATTCAAACTCTCCATATCGACTTATTTTATGCACTATATATTGCATATAGTTCGATCTTAATTCATTGCCAATATACATTATATTCGACCTTTACAATGCTTGTATATTTTGCATACAAATTGGCCTATGTTCATGTAATAAATCAACCTCTAAGCATTGCTTAAATAAGTCAACCTCTAATCATATAGTCATATATAAATATATATCCATATATTTACATATACATATATATGTATATCAACTCATATCTATATATATATATATATCTGATGCCAATAAAGTATGTATACATTCTATATACAATTAAATTCAACCAAGTTAACATTCTCATAGTAATAACAATTACATCTATTGCGTACATATATATATATATATTCCTCTATGTACATATATACGTATGTGTACATATATCAATACATTCATATGGGAATGTTTGTTTTCCAAACATACGTGTGTATTGATACATGTATACATATAGATATATGTATATAGCATATATACATATATATATACACATTCAATTACACACCACACTCATACACAATTACTATCATATTTATAGGTATCTACGTGCAATATATCTATACATATACATATACATGTCGTAAGGTCCATTTTATAGTTCCATGCGCATAAGCAACCCATTCATAAGTGTGCATAGCTACATCCTATGTACCCTCGTCTACATGTTCCTTCATGTGTATGGTCTAACATCAACATGCTTATGTATACATATACATACATTCCATGTGTGTTTAACTTATCAATACAAGAATAGTAATAAAGGGAAGAACTCACAAGCTCAAACAAATAAACATCACCCAATAATGCACTCAATATTAATCAAGACCCTTAATAATGTAGACACATCAAACTAAGGATGACTTACCAACTCCCAACATAATAACTTGACTCAACCATACTACTGAGAGTGTGTGTAAGCTCAGATAGGTTACATTACTAGTTACCTGACCAAGATCTTTTCTTGAGTGATACTTCCCCTCCACCTTAAGGATTGAACATATACAATTTGCATCCAACTAACACATGCCCATGGTAGTCAGTTGTTCACAAAATATGCATTACACATAATACATCTCCATATTTATAATATCAATTCAATAACCATCCATTTCACATATATGTTTTTCTTCACATATCATTAAATGAGATAATATTCATTCATAACTCATTGATAAAAAAGTGCAAGCATAATTTATTCACCTTCAAAATTCAAAGTACATTCACATTCACCCTACATAGTAATACTAAATAGTAAATACACAATTGGGGTATAATAGTGCATTTTGGATAAACAACTTAGATCTGATCCACATCGTGTTGGACAAACAATCGAGGATTGATCCACCCTTTTTTATTTTTGTTTTTATTTTATTTGTGTTAGTCATTGACATTGTATGTTTGTGTATCTTGATGCTACATACCATACACCTTGTGTGTATCCCTTTGTGCTTATGTTGGTTTGACGTAGGATATTGGATCATAGGGGCTTGGCCACCTCCTTTGATCTTTGTTATCCTAAACCGTCCACATGGTACACTTGGACCCCTCTTGAATGTCTACTTTAGTGTGATTTTGAAGTAATTTCCTCCTCTCACTAAAGTGGGGGCTAAATGTAGTGTAGGAAAAAGTATCCATTTTTCACACTTAATTTTGGAATGAATAATTAATGTTAAAATGAACTTAATTGTGTATTATTTAGAGTGTTGTAAAGTGTATCTTTACACTTTCACACTAATATAGGGCTTTATTAGTAAATTTGGCTTATTTATGCTTTAATTGGCCCTATTTTATATCCACAAGCCTTATTAAATGTGTTTTTCTATGGATGATCCTAACACTTATCAAATAACCAATCATAATTCAATATTTTGGGTCATGTTTTCTAGATCTGGTAATCTAGGACTCATACACCACCTTGGGCGTATGAGTTCCACCTAGGTCTTGGGACCTGATTTCAAATTGCACTTTAAACAAGATACTCCTAGAAGTTTGTATCACATGTTTTAACTATTTGGACTCATACATCACAACTGGCATATGAGTCCCACTTTAACCAAGACCTATTTTGAATTCAATTCTTGGTGAGATTTTATTACAGTCCTAGATCTAATGTCAGCTTGAAGTGTTGTAATTTCATAAATAAGTATAAATACAAGGTTATTTCACATAGTTTCATCCTAGGATTTCACAAGCAATCAAGAGTACTTTCACAAGAGCATTCAAGGATAGATTTGTAGAAGATTATTGCAGCAATTCAAGATCCACTATCATATCAAAGCCTTGATGCATCATGCATGTGGTTTTGAGCTAATGTTGTGATGTATTGTTCAAAGATCAATTCAAGTATTCAAAGGAATTATCCTTCATCAAGAATAATGATCAATATCTACATCCATTGACTCCACTTCATGCTTTTTTGGAGATCTACAAGTTTTCAAACAAGGTTCTATTGTTTCATGTTTCATTTCATTCATGCTTCATTTCTCATTAAGGTTTGATTACCAAAACGGGGTTTGACCATGGTAAAACCCCATTTCCTAATAAAACAAAAAAAATCTCTTCTTTTATGTGTGATTGTAGGTTTATAGGTTGAAGAAAAAGTGTATTTGAAGCCTTCAAAAGTACCAAAATGAAAAGTTGCAAAACATGTCAATGTTGTCACAAAAAGTTGTCAAGGCTCACAGAAACTCAGATCTAGAGCAAGATATCCAACCTATCTACACGAAACCAGTGGGAAAGTGCTTATGTAATCCATTTTCAAAGGCTCACAAATTTTCACTTCAGAATTCTACTCCTGGGATACTTCGTGACAAAATGGGACACTTTGCAACAGTCTGGGCGTATGAGTCCCAATACTGCCTTTTTACCAATTTTCAGAGGATCCTGATTAGTCATTGTAAGATTCTAGTTCTTTCCTAGATACCCTAGTCTGGGACTAAATCACCCAAACTAGCATATGAGTCCTAGTGAGCTTCAAACAGCAAAATTTTAGGGTTTTGAAGCTTGTTTTGACCACAACTTTCTTCTAGGTTCCTTTTTGTTTCATTCTCTTTTATCAGTATGTTTTTAGGTTCTTAATTCTCTAGGTTTCATAGCTAGATTTGCACCTTGCTTTCATTCCATTTCTTTCTAAGCATTTGCTTAGTGGTGAACCCCCTTTTATCTTTAATCACACCCCTAAGACACCCTATTGCAAATCTCTTTCCCTAATTTCATCCCTAGATTGAGATCTCTAGGGTTTCCTTGAATGAAACTTGAATGAAATTGGTGGAGGGACCCTAATCCCCCTTTAGCTCTATCTCCCAAAACATAGAGTGACAATTTTCTACGTTTCAATTATATTGTCCATATTTAGGTCAACGAGTTTCCTTTTATGTAAACAAGTCTAGGTTTAATGAATTGACTCTACTCTTTAATGTGACTTATCTATTATGGAGAATAAATTTTGTATAGTGGTTTGACCATATTCAAATATATGCTTAGTTTCTATGTAAATGTATCAATGTTTCGAGACTTTGGTTAATTTCTAATTTAAAGACTAATGATGGTACTCCTTTCAATCAAAAAATGGTTAATAGAACTAAATATTTTTAATATTTATTTCTTCATTAAGGATGATTTTGATCCTTGGTTTTGAGATCTTAGTAATTCAATTTTTATTTAGTGTAATATAGTTACCTGCATGTAGGTATTTATATAAAGATATAGATATCTATAAATACATATTATTATTTATTTATGAAATTTGAGTTGAGTATTATTATGATATTCTTCAAATATATTCCTCTTTAAGGGGAAAAATATAGAGACCTTCCTTTCCATTATGTTGTATTTTAAACAAGCATGTTGTAAATTGGTTATCTTTTGGATACTAAAACTCAATTTAACCTATAGATATTTTATGGGTTAGATTGGTATATTGAATTTGTGAGGTATCTATGTGAGTATTAAATCTTGTTAGCAACTATTTTAGTAAATATAATAGGAAGATAGTTAAGTTGAAAAAATATAATAAAATCTATCCAAATAGGTGGTAAGGAGGTTTAATCATGCAAAGAAAATTCATTAAAAGTCTTGAATATTATTTCTTTCACTTGAGTAACAAGTGATAAGGTCGTCTTCTATTAACAAGACTAAGATAGAGGTGTGTGAACAATGACACATATATCCGTATTAGAATTTGATCTTGTGTTATGTAGTGCCCTCCGCATTTGGTCCTTTATCATATTTGAGTAAGTGTGATTAGTTGATTTGAGATGTCTTTTTGTTTTCATGACTATGTTGCTTTTGAAATTGTGAGATTTAGTTAATACTATCTAGCATGGATTAATGTAATTAATTAAAAAATTTAAAGGGATAATTTAAATAAAATTTAAATTTAAAATAATAATATAATATAAAGTTATTATTAAATTATTAAATTAAATTATTTAATAAATGGTGTGGTTTTGAACGATAATTAATAATAATTAAGAATTTATCATGTAAAGATAACCACTTTAATAAGAGAAAGTTAATGTATCTTAAATTGGGTAAGAGATAAGATTTTAAGTGAAGAGGAAAATAGAATTTAAGGCAGGGAAAGATAATTATGCTGATGAGGAAGGTATTGTGAGGAAAATTGGATAAGATGATAATATCTATAAACTAAGTGGAAAAGCTAGAAAAAGCTCTCTTACAGAGCATGCATGATCTCAAACTGTTTTCAAAAGAAAACTCAAAGCTTTATTAAGATTTGATCTAATTTTCTTTTAAAAATAAAAGAAAATTATCTGTGATGAATAAGGGGTGGGGCTCAATGAAAAGAAATGGGGGGAAAAATGAAATAGAATGGAGATCTTGACATCAAATATTTTGGCGCCTCAATCAACTTAAATCCAGGTTCCTTCTTTCTAAATCAGCCTTCGTTCTTGTAATAAAATTTTGTATGTTTATGCTATTTAGTATAAGACAATTCGTGCTTACTTGCTTTGGAATTGGAAATATTAGAGCATTAATTTCTCTGAAGGTATTTGAGACTGGTCTGTAGCAAACCCGTTTGTGTGTTTCGAATAATATCCATTATGTTGTTTGGGAGTCTCTGAGACATATCCAACAAATTTCATTTTGTGGGTCTTTTGTATTTCTTGAGCTACCTATTTCTTGACAATTTGAATTTGTATATATCTCTCTTCAATTCGTGTTGTCCTTATATCAATCTGTGTTGATTCTAGTCGCTCTTGACAGAGATTCGATGTATGAGTATTCATTATGTCTTGGATCTTTGAATAAATATATATTAGTCTTTGGTCGATTAGTGTGGATCTCTGTCTCATGCATGTCTTTAACATCGACCTCTATACTTGCTCCTTTCTCGTTCCTCTGATAGTGAACCCTATTTTGCTACGTTGTTACCTCCTGATCCTTGTCAAAGTTTGTGAAAGAATTTTCTTTAACTTCTGTTGAAATTGTCCTAGTGGAGCGTTGCGACCTATGGTTTCCTCTTATCTATGGTCATGGAATCAGGGCTGGTAACGGCATAATCTCCTCCTCCATAATAAGGTCGTTATTGATAGAGGAGGACGCTTCTGTTGTTTCTGGTTATCCCACTGGGACTAGCGCGTTGAGGTTTTTGAAACACATCCTTTTCGTAGGATTTCCATGGTCGGCAGTTGCTTATGTTTTAAACTCATATTCTTGATTTACTCCTATCATCCCTAGCACTCGCCCATTGCTTTTGTCGGATCGATTGCTAGTCGTCGATACTTTAGATATCTTTTCTTGCTTTCTATGCTTGGAAATTTGTAACTGTGGATTTCGTGGATGTGTTCTTGGCTTTGTTATTGTATGCTTGTCCTGGTAAATACGTACTTCTGTCATCGGTGCAATAGTCATTGTTGGATCTGCCCTTTCAGATGAACTCCAGTATATACATATATGACAACAGTTTCATGAAATTTCACCTTTATTTTTTTAGCACATTATATAGTGGACTCTTACGTCTTCCTTAATAATGTTGGTAGTGCATATATTGTTATAACTTATGATTTTGTTAATCAGTTATGCTCAGACTTTTATAGAAGCAAATGGAACAAAACTGATTCCTTAGACAACGATTAGAATAAGTATCTTGTAATGCTAGTACTAGGGACTGTTACTCAGCAAATCAAGTTTTTCTTCCACCCTCATTGATATACATAGGGAGGATTATGTAGATAATGATATACAAGCCCAGTTGTAAATGGTAGTAGGAGAAGTTATGTTGATTGCAGCTAATCGTTTGTGGAAAATTTTAAGGTTTTTATAATCTCTCTGATTTCATTGTCCACCTGTCACAGCCACTCACCTGATCATAATAGGAAATTTTAAAGGTTTATATAATCTATCTGATTTCATTGGCAGCCTGTCACAGCCGTGCACTTGAACATAATAGGAAGTTTAGAGGTTTAAATAATCTATCTGATTTCATTGGCAGCCTGTCACAGCCACGCACTTGAACATTATAGGAAGTTTAATGGTTTAAATAATCTCTCTGATTTC
Source organism: Sequoia sempervirens (assembly GCA_007258455.2). Taxonomy (NCBI): domain Eukaryota; kingdom Viridiplantae; phylum Streptophyta; class Pinopsida; order Cupressales; family Cupressaceae; genus Sequoia; species Sequoia sempervirens. The sequence goes on along the minus strand of VDFB02283129.1, from coordinate 7,212 downwards.
TTTGTCAACCTGTCTCAACCGCGAGCTTGAGCATAATAGGAAGTTTTAAGGTTTAAGTAATCTCTCTGATTTCATTGTCAACCCGTCTCTGTCGTCTTCATTTGCCAACCCAATTTCTTCTTTATCTTGTATAGATCTCTTGTTTTCACTGGTTGTCTTTCCTGCCTTGTACTGTAAGTATGATGTTTATTTAGCTTTAGTATATCTAAGAATATGTTATGTGCTTTAAAATATTAAGTTTTAATCTTGTATTGATAGCCATACGATACAATCCATATTTTCTCTTTTGTTTTAATCAATATAGTATGATAGAATATGCATGTAAAAACCTTTTTCATTTTAAAAGCTATATTCTATTTAAAATATATATATGAGCAGGTACATGCATAAATATATAGTGGATTTTAGAAAGAATATATCTGCCTTGTGAGTTATTTGATAACATCCTTTAGTATTTTGGAGATTTAATTAAAAGAATGACAAAGAAATGGAATTGATATATAATAGAGTTATATATGAACTAGCATACTCTTGAACTCTCTTGAAACAAAGAGTTAGATTGTCAACATGAACTTGTGCTTATAAGACAAAGTGCGTCCATTGATATAGTAATAGAATAATGGGTGAAATAAATGAGCTACTTACTTCTATAGATAATTAGAAGAAGAATTATTTGAACAACTCAATTCTTGTTAGAAGGGTATTCGTTTTCATTTAGAATATCCTTATAAATTCTTGATAGTGAGTAATGTATTCATTATAAGACCATAGAATGATAGACAAGATTAAATTCAAACCCTTTTTAAATGGTAATTTAACATATTGTTATAAGTTAAATATAGCATAAAGACTAAGAGTAGGTTATGCCATCTTAATTTAATATTGTGTATTTCTCTTCCATGCTTATACTAGATTGTTATTATAATGGAACTACTACCATTCTTGATATGTGCCTACAAGAAGATTGTTGTAGAATTTGCTTGCATCAATGCTTGTATGAAATACTGCATGATTGATTTGATTGTGAGTTTGTGGGTATTTAGTGATTAGGCATCTTGTGAGGAGAAAATTGAGGTCTCTTGTGGAATGCCTAGTTGGTGGCTTTTGAATATTAAGTGATTTTGTTGAATTAAAGGTTGATTTTCTTTTGTGATTCCCTTTTTGAGGTGACCCCATTGTTGATATGTGGATTGTTTTTGTGTTTTAGGGTTGATTGATTTGTGGATGGGTCTTGATGAATCTTCCTTTTTGTGGCTTTTCTGAGTTAATCTCATATTTGAGGGAAATTTTATCCTTGTGTTGGAATTATTTGGGAAAAACTCTTGCTGCTTCATTTTACCCTCATTGTGGGTTGTCGTTCTTTTGGCTTCTAGAGGCTTGAGATGATTGACAGTTGATGTTCTCTCTTTATGTGCCCTTGATGTGGCAAGTGTTTTGGTATCATGATTTTGAAAGGGTTATACAAGAATTGTTGATACTTTGTTTATGTGTTTATAGCGAGATGGGTAATGCCTTGCATGTTTCTCTGTGGTGATCTAATATTCTTTTTATGTTGTACAACCCTTGGATTTTGGTTTATGTTAGGGGTCTTAGGGAGAGTGGCTCTTCGTGGGGGTTGGCGCCTCGAAAGGAGGAAGAGCACAGGAGAACCCACGTAAGAGTAGTTAAACAAGTGATAACCTAAAAATAGAATTTAGGGGATGGGTAGTAAAACACACAAGATAATAAACATTGGATACCTCGTCTATGCATTAGGGCTATCATAGACTAATGATAGACTGAGAAGGCCATGGTTGGCAAAGTCGTAATCTCGTCTTCATGAGAGATTATCGGCTCCGCATGAGCTACCCTATGGTGACGGCGCCTCAAGTAGGAGGAAGAGCCAGGAGATCCATAGATGGGTGCTAGCGCCTCAAGTTGGAGGAAGGGCCAAGAGATCCCATGAGAGTTATGCGATGACACTCTCCACTAGACACCCGTGTGCCTTGTTTCTTGTTGCCTCTGGAATCGTGTTCGCATGAGCTACCCTATGGTGTTGGTGCCTCAAGTAGGAGGAAGAGCCAGTAGATCCATAGATGGGTGCCAGCGCCTCAAGTTGGAGGAAGGGCCAAGAGATCCCATGAGAGATATGCGATGATACTCTCCACTTGACACCCATTTTCCTTGTTTCCTTATTGCCTCCGGAATTGTACTTTATTTATTATTTTAGTTTGATTTGGAAATAATTCATGATCATCCTTTGGTTACTTGTTTACTGGTTATTGCTTTGATTAATGTGATGAGATTTATGACTTTAAGTTATTATGTTGACTCATGGATGTTGTTGATTATGTCATTGTAATCCTTGAGTTTTATGATACTTTTGTATGATGTTGAGTCTTGTGGTTCCTTGTTTGGATGTTCTTGGTTGAGGTCTCTTTCTTGTCAGCTCCTTAGCACGGGGGGTGGGTCTTCAGACCCACATGGTCGGGTGGAACATGCTAAGCACCCCATTGGGTCCCCAATCAAGGATTGAGAGGTGCAGATTGGTGCTGTTGCGGTGACTCCAGAGTTGTATCCCTCTTGGAGCCAGTTATGATACTGTGTATTCATCTGTTCATTTGTATCATGTTATCTTGTTGTATGGTTTCCGTTCATGTTTGGAAACACTTTTGTATCAATGTACCTCTTGAACATTGTACTGTAATGTAATGTTAAACCTTGTGTGGATATTGGCCATGGCAGTTGTTATTCAGTGTGTTGAGTTAATCATGTATATGCTATAATTACATACACATATGGTTTCTTATCAATGATTTACCATGTATGTGTTACATTTGTTAATGTTTACTTTGTTATGGACTATATCTTTGGCTTTTATTCTTTATTGTTGTTGTATGGAATTAAGTTCATAATGTCTCCTCGTGTTCCCCAAGGGATGTAAGTGTAGGTGAATTTATTAAATTAAGTTTTATGACTTTTGATTTAATGTGCATCACATGTATGTTTAGAATACTTTAAAAAAAAAAAAAATTATTGTGTTGATGTCCTTTGGGGTTCGCACGATGGGGCGTTACATGTTATGAAAAATTTGTCAAAAGTAATGCAATTTGTAGCTTAGTATTAGTTCATAATATATGATAAGTTTCATGTTAATTGGAATTATCATACTTAGCTAGGGAGTATGTAGATTTGTATGACAGATTGTATGTGACAATATCAATACACCACACTTGCTCTATGTCCGAAGGAAAAGTGCTAAGGTAATGTTCTCCTTATAATTGAAATAATTTTAAAGACTTGATCACACATAGATATATTACATTTGATATATGTAATACTTAAAAAATTGTAAAGTTTTATGTTTAAATTTGTATGCTAGATTATTGGTGATACTATTGTACAAATGATTGAATTGCTAAAATGTAATATAAAAGATATACATAACATGATAAGTTTATTTGAAAGGAAACATTCCATATGAATTCATGATGTTTTGTGTACTTGAAGTGTTGTTAAAGTACCAATGGATTCATTAGATCAAGTTTACAAATATTTAGGTAGATTAAAAAAGTACTTAGGAATTTTAATAAAATATTTTTAGAATGAACTATCATTTGTTATATTTTTATAACAACCTTATCAACATTTATGCCAAGTGTGATAGTTAGATTGATACACATAAAGTGTTTGACAAAATGACAAAATAAGAGATCCCTTCATGGAATGTCATAATTGGGACCTATAGAATAAATTGGATTCCTTATTCCAAGCATTAGTATTATTTTATAAAATGAAATGAACAAGTTTCCAACCTTGATAGTTCACCTTTTTTACCATACTCCTAGTTTCTGCTAAAATAAGAGCTTTAGAATAAGTTATGTAAATCCACAAAATTATTATGAATTTAAGGATATGTTTATCATAAGTTGTTACCAATGTTCTAGTACATCCAAACCTATTGAAAAATTTTGTCATTAATAAATTTGATAAAAGTGCCTTCAAATTATTAATGAGGGGTTCACCACCAAGCAAGAACTTGGTTAGACAAAGGCAATGCAAGTTGTAATACTAAACCCTAATATGATGCAATGACTTATAAAATGAACTAGAAAAGTAAATGAAACAAAACAGAAAGCTACAGGAAGGACTATGTGCACCTGAGAACCTGAAGATGACTGATTGAAGCTCTGAAATGCTAGAAAATCTAACTTTTTGACCTACTAAGACTCATTCACCAATCTAGGTGAATCAGTCCCAAATCTGTATTTCTGCACAAGAACCAGTTTCAAGGAAAAGGGTATCTAAATTTGCAAACAGTTTTGGAAAATACTTATAGTGGGACTCATTCACCACTTATAGCGAATCAGTCTCATTCCACATTTTTAGGAATTTAAAGTTTAGATCTGTGCTCCAATCTCTACCCTTCCCTTCCAAACTAATTTTCAAATCTGGATCTGAGAAAATACCTGCAAAATAGAATATAGACCCAATTTGCTTATGGGGGGTTTTCCTCGGTCAAACCCCTAGTTTGGTAATTAAACCTTGATAGAAACAATGAAACTTGAATGTAAATTTGAACATAAACCCTAGCCTTAAGTGTGTCTAAGAATAGGAAATATGAAACATAATGTAACCCTATTCTAATGTGTAAGAATAAGATGAATGAATAAAAGCATGAAGATGAATGACTCACTTTGATAGACCTCTAATCACCCCAAATGAGCCCTAATGATGCTTGTACATTCCTTAGGCTAAATGTAGAGTGGTAATGGAGGATGGAATCACTTAGGAAACAAGTCATTAGGCTTGGCTTGATGGCTAGTTGCATCTCCCCAACCTAGAATCTATCATGATTCACCATAGACAACCATGAACAACCCTTGACAATGCTAGATCTTGAATGAAAGTGAGCTTGAAGACCTTTAAAAAAACACTTTAAAGCTTCTCCAAGACTTCAACTTTGCTTGCTTTTGAAACTTGAATGCTCTTGTGAAATAATGCTTGAAGATTCTTGATGCTTGTCTCTTGAAATTGCTCTTGAAAATTCTTGCTTAGATGAAAAAAATGACTTAGGAGCTTTCTTATATAGGCATTAACATCTAATTTACCGTTATTCAGATCTCAAAAGCTTACATCAACCAAAAATTTGAATTAAAAAGGTGATTTTCCCACTCAAAACTTAAAAAATCCCCAAATGGGACTCATTTTCCTAAGGTGGTGAATGGGTCCCACCTAGGGGGCTCATTTGCCCAAGGTGGCGAATGAGTCCCACCCTAGATTTTTGAGGTGGTTTTTCGGGATTTTTTATGTTTTAGATGATTTTGTCAAGTTTTTAACTAGAATAAGCCTTGAGATCTAAAATAATGGGTCTTAGGGGGCTATTAATGATGATTTAAAGGGTAATTAATGCAAGGGTTCCAAAATAGGTCCAAATTAAGTGTGAAATTGCCTCGCTATCTAGAGTGTACAATTTTCTACACTACAAAACTAATCTTAAAATCATATGGATTTTAGTATAGCATGATCCATGCTTTATTCCATATTTACCATGAAATTTTTACAATACATGGGTTGACCCTTGCTTATCAAGCCACTATAGATGTATGGCTTCATTTTTTCTTCTATACAAAACCTCATATTTTATCATGTAATGTGAAATTTTATGCCTTAATTCTCACTTTTGTATGGAATTTAGACGAGTTGGGCATTTATCTCTTAGCAAAAAATATACAATATTAACATTACCAATCATCTTGTGTGATTATTTTGACCATGTAATTTTAACAAATAACTTGTGGATCAATATTAGCTACAAATTTACTCAAACCTTTCCCTCTAACAATCCTCATGGCCTATAAGTATAAGTTAAATTATTTCTCCATCATTATTCTAACATTATACATCAACATAGATTGTATGGATGGGGTTGGGATGATTGCATGCAGTTTGCTACAAATAATATAATTTTTGAATTTTTTGACAATCATAATCAAAGTTACAACTTATATATTATTGAATAATATATTTTAATATGTTTGAGAGGTGCACTCTTCAAGGCAAGTGGACTTTCATATGATGATTCTTTCCTTTGTGTTATTACAACCACAATAGGGTTCAATCAAAAGAAATTGAATAAATAAAGAATGGTTGTGAGTAATTAGGATTGATAATAATATGTGTAATCATGATTACCCTCTTGATTTATTAGGATTAAACCTCTAATTGGGAAGTATAAGAAAAAAATTTATCTTTCTTCAACATAACATTGAGAGGCCTAACTATTTAAGCAAACCTAGAGATAAATTTTCTAAAAAAATTAATCTTTTGAGAAGAGATTTTAATTCACTTTTACTTATTTTTAAAATTAACTTCACTCTTTTGGTATTCATTACTATTTCTCTCTCTTAAATACTTTTTTCCAATTAATTTACCTTTTTGTGACTCTACAGATGCATCTTTTCAAATTAAGAGAAATGCCATATTTTGGGCATCTTTGTAACACCTTTCTTAAATCCTCAACATGGTCTCCCCTATATTTAGAAAACATAATTAGGTCATCTATATAAATAATGATGCACTTTATAATCAAATCTTTAAATGTTATGTCCATATTACATTGAAAACTAGCTCCAATATTTATCAATTCAAAAGGCATTGTTTGACATGCAAATATTCCCCCATTTGGTATAAATACATAACTTGTCTATCCTAATGCTCTATGGATAGATAATTATATCCAAAGTATCCATAAAACAAGTATATCATCTAAGACTCATGCACAATTTCAAGCACCTCATCCAAAGATAAGGCAAGGTAGTTATCCTTCTCATATGCATTGTTTAAATTCTTACATACATAACAAAGAAAAATATCTATTTTTTTCTTATGTATGAGAACCAAGTTTATCATCCAAGTTGAATCTCTAATTAGGAAGATAATCCTTATTGATAATATATTTTTTTTATTTATTTTAAAGTATGAGGCTTTTTTTAAAATAAATTCAAGAAATGTATATTTTTGGATTTGGAATTATCAAATTGTAGAATCAACAAATAATTTTTAATTATGCTAGAATTTACCTTTAGCATAGAAGACATTGCCTCTAGGTCCTTTTGTCTTTCTAAGGTCTATATTCCCATATATCTAGCCTAGCATAGAGTATATCATTTTTATTGTTGTATTCAATGATTAAATGTTTCAAATAGGTTCATTTCAATTCTAATCTAGTTA